>CAUYSK010098242.1:0-62390 GCA_963575035.1 Avahi laniger | reverse complement strand
TGGCAAAGGCCCAGCTGGGAGGAGGCAGCACAACAGAGTGGAAGAGGGCAGGTCCTTCAGGGCGTCTGGAGTGTTGGTGCAGAACAGTCTGGCAGGGGCTGGGTTGGGTGGGAGAAGCAACGTGGCGATTGTAGCGTTTCTCGGGTCGGGTTCCGCAGAAGGAAGCTGGGGACAGGGACAGCTGTGCGGTGGTGTGTTGACGGAGTGCTCGCTGCGGGAGGGCAGCAAGACAGCAGGCTGGGGCAGCGGGAACCAGGGTGTGCTCTCAGCCGCACCCCACCTGTGGGAGCTCTGGAGCAGCAGTTAGTCTGAGCTTAAGACCAGGACAGCACTGCCACGGCTGGGGTGGGCGGGTGGTTCCCTCAGTCCCTTGTCAGCCTCTCCTCAGGATCCCCACCCGAGCATCCGAGCTCTGGGCCCATCAGGGAGACGCAGCGCCCTAGAGGAAAGAGCTGGGGTTCTGGGGTTAGCAGGGCTGGGATTCAAATCCTGCCTGTGCCCTCGGACAAGCTGCGTTCCTTGTTTGCAGACTGGGTCTGAGGTCAGGGTGAGCTCTGAGCACTTGTCATGGCCCGAGCACTTTGCATGAATCCTCACGGACTCTGCATGCACCACATTACCGATGAGGAGATTTGGCCCGGCGAGGTTAAGTAACTTGCCCAAGTCCTCTGACTAATAAGTGGGGGTGTAGGTTTGGGACTTGAGTAAGGCTCTGCGAGGTCCTGGGGCTGTTCAGAGGGCTGAACCGGATGTCACATTTGAACGTGACAGTGCATGGCATGGAGGAAGGGCCTGGTTTCTTCTCTCTCCCCCCAGTGCACCTTAGGTACCTTTTGCAAAACCCATGGCTGTCACTTACCACCTAAAACCAGCAGCCGCAGGTCCCGGCTCCTTCCTCTCTGTTCAGCAGACCGCTGGCCATCCCTGCCCTCACTCCTTATTCTCTGGACACAGTGGTGTCTCTCAGGCCCCCAGGCTTTTGCCTCCCACTGGGATGTCCCCAACCCCTGCTTGCTGACTAACTCCCACTCAGCTCCAGTTCCACCAAGCCTTCCCGGCCCAGCCCACCCCAACCTGCGGCTTCCGTCTCCCTCCGCATCCTGGGCTCCCCTCTGCCCCTCCTCCACGGCACACTGGCGGGTCACGGTTCACTTGTCCAGGTCTCCCGCTAGACACCAAGCTTCTTGAAGCCATCCCTCTCTAGATGCTGTCGTTGGAGCCGTGCAGGGCCTGCCATCAGGGAGTTCCCAACGCACAGCAAGGTCCCCAGAAACAACCCTGAAAAAAGTGGGGGGCTGGCCAGGCCTGTGAGCCCTTCCCCCTCAGCTCAGGTATCCATGCCGGGCTTTCCAAACAGGATCAGCCTCAGCAGAGCTGGAAAACCCCCCAAGGGGCTCAAGGATGTAGCAGCCAGCCTCAGAGGGGGCTGTGCTCACCATCTGTGGTGTGGTGAGAATCCGGGGAGGGGACAACATCATCCGGCTGGTAGTGAGACAGACCCTTGAGCTTTGAGAGGAGAAGCGGAGACAGGGAGAGAATTCTCCCTCCCAGGATGGCCACTTCAGTGGGCAGCACTTCTGACCTGCACCCCAGCTGAGGCAACGTCCCCCCTCACTCTCTGGGGTATCTTAGGTTAACGTTTGAAAATGCCAGCCCCCTTAATGATGCCATCCTAAGCTCTCCTGTTGACATCGAGCTCTGCAGAAGTGCTTCTTAAATAGGTGGCTGTTGTTGTTGTTGTTGTGATTTTAGGTAATTTTTGTCCCTGTCAGTGCATCTAAAGAGCTTCTGACAAGACTCTGTAAGAATAAAATTGTTTTGAAAAGAGAAAGAAGGAAAAGGAGGAGGAGAAAGAGGAGAGAGAAAAAAGGGAATGAGAAAAGAGGGAAGGAGGGAGAGGGAAGAGTCATAAACTGGCTCTTCAGTGCACTCAGAAAGTGTCCAATTCAGTTTCCCTATTTGATAAATGAAGAAACGGAGCCCCCAGATAGCAGAAAGCTGGCCAGTGTTTCCTCCCATCAGCTAATGACAGAGCCGGTGCCCAGCCCAGCCACGGAGGCACAGGGCACTGCAGCACTGGCCAGATCTGCAGAGCGGGCGGATAAGAGTGGGCTGGAGTCACCAGGCTGGGGCGCCCACCCCTCCCTCTGGAGCTGGCTGCTGGGGAGGGCAGGAGCAGGAGGCGAGGTCACCATGTCCCCCACAACCAGGTCAGGGTCCACAGTGGCTTCCATCCACATGCAGCAAAAGGCTTACTGCCCTCCTCGTCCAGCCTCCCACTGAACATGCGCCCCCATCACCAAGAAGGGCCGCCCAGGGCACAGAGCCCAGGTGCACCTGCCCTCTCAGGAAATAGATAAGTAAGGTGAAGAACAAAGAGCTCTCAAGTTTCAGCCAAGGTGTGGGCTGTAATGGGGGCTGTCTTCTACCAGGAGGTAATGGCTGGAAATCAGACCACATTGGATGGAAATTCTGCTGCGTTCTGAAGTCCATTTGGTCTTATTGCTTGTTCAGCTTCTTAATGCATTAATGATAAAACATCAGAGTGAATATGTATTTCAAAAAATCGCAATTAATCAATACTGCACTTATTCCATTTGGCTGTGACTAAGTGGTAAACAGGACTTGGGCAGGCTCCACAAGCGAGAGGCTCTTCTCGTCTCCCCAGCAGAGTGAGGATCCGAGAGGGTGTGGACTCCCAGGAAGGAAGCAGCCCAGAGGCCCTCTGGCCAGGTAGTCAGGTGCATGGTCAGGCCTCCTAGGGAGAACCAGCATGGTGGCCTTGTGTTGCAAATGGCCGGGCCCTGCCTTGGCCACACGCCTGCTTACCCACTCTGGCCTTAGGTTAATGCCTACATTTTCCCTCTCATCTGTGACATGGGGATGTGACAAGATGCCACACCCTCAGTGGAGCTGAGGAATGCAGGAGGTGCTTGATCAAGAGGGTCCCATTATAAGAAGCAAGCAGGTTAGTAAGTGTCCCGTGCACACACAGGTGCATGCTGGTCATCGTGGTTTCCATTCATTTCCAACTCCAGCCCGTTGAGATTCCCAAAGCATTGTCTTCAGCTACCACTGTTTGCCTGGTTTTAAAGAAAGCCCAGGGCAAGGGCTTCAAGTCTGAGTCTAGCTCATCATTTTACAGATAAAGAAATTAAAGTTCAGAGAGGTCAAGTCATTTGCCCAAAGTCACACAGCTGGCTAGAGGCGGAGTTCAGTCTCCCCATCCCTGAACTCTAATGACCCTGCCTGACCTAAGTGATCTAGGATGGCAAAGAGTGAGGTCCCCGTGAATAGCATATTCTGCAAATGTTTGCTCAACAGTGATTTAGGGGCAGCGCTGAGCTCTGTTGGGGGAATGAAGAAGATCATTGTCAGAGACTGGTTGTCACCTCTCACTCAGCTAACCCAGAACCCTTCATTTAAAGAGACCCACCCACCCTTGGAGGAAGTTTCAAGACACTTTGGTGTTTCTCACACATTTCTTCAACAAATTCTTGTGGGGTGAGCACCTGTGTCAGCCCCTAGGCAGCTACAGCATGTCTCCGGGGGGCAGAGTTTCCCCTCCACACAAGCAGCTAATCAAAAGACTCATTTCAAATCCATGCTGCTTGGCGTCTTTGCTCCCTGAAAATTCTGGTAAATACAACTGGATCCACTCCATCGCATCTCAAGCGCCTCCCATCCCCTGGCTCCCTGAGCCCAGCTGGCACGATCTGCCTCTCTACCGGCCTCCACCCCGGGGCGTCCGCACCCCACCGCACAAACAAAGGCATCTTAGGCAACGGCACTTTCACCGGCCAGGCTGTTCTCAACTCAGTACAAGGATGTTCTGGAAAACCCAGGGAGGTCAGCAGCCCTAGGGGTGTGCCGATTACAGTGGTGGACACTTGCTAGATGCTCAAGAAGGCCTCCTCACTAAATGTCTTTCAGGTGACTAAAGACTGGACTCATGTCCCCTTTGAGCCAGGCCTTCCCTGAGTTGTTTTCTTTCTTTCTGTGCTGTGTTTTCTTAGTCCTCCCTTCAGCACGGTCCCCAGGGGGTCTATCTCCAGCCGAGAGGCCTTCATCTCCATTTCTACAACCGACCAGGGGGCCAGGGGTGGGGGCAGTGAGGGTTTCCAGGGCCACCAGCTGAGGCTCGAGGAGGGTGGGTGGGCGGCCAGTGGGACTGCCGAGCGTCCCACACGAAGCCCTGCTGTGCCCCATGTGCCTGCCACAGCCCAGCTCCCTGTCTGGCCTGAGTAGAGGGACCCTGGGGCACGGCCAAGACAGGGCCTGTGCTCCAGCCGCTCCTGAGCCGGTCAGAAGGCCAAGGTTGACTGTAACTGCCCACTGTGGCGATGAGAAAGCTCAGTGCTCAGCGCCCGGGTGCTGCCCTCCACCCGCAGCAGAGCTTCCTTCTCCCGGGTGTGGCCATCGCCCTGCCAGGGTGAGGCTCACAGCTGGCGGCTGGCGGCTGGCGGCAGGGCTGAGCCCCACTGTTCTGCAGGCTCCGCGCAGCCAAATCCAAATCCATTTGCAGGGGAGGGGCTGTCAGAGCCGCTGTTTGTCTTGCCGCTGCTGTGCAGCATCCTGCATTAAGGTCTCGGCAACTTTCCAGGGGAGTTTTGCTTTTAACTTTATTGTGGTGGTTGGGCAACCTGGGAAATCTGAATTCCACTGACATATTTATAGTGCTCTTGCCTCTCAGACGGTGGAGAAAATCCAACTCATCGTTGCGAGGTCCTCCGGAGCTCCGGGCCTCCCAGAGGATAACGACACCATTTTGCTGGACGGGAAAGGGGAGAATCCCTGGGCAACATGGCACCCGACAGTCAGGACCTTTTTCTCTGGGTCTCTTTTCCTCTTGGCCCTTCACTGAGAGCGCGACAGTCCGGAGCAGACAGTCCCTTGCAACTGCTCTCGGAAACAGTGTGTTTACTTCAGTCACTGCCAGAGCGATTTTCCCCACAGGGCCTGTGATCTTCTCAAAGGCTACAAAAATGTCTCAAGGGCCAGAAAAAAATGCTGGCTACACAATGCTAAAAGAAAATTTAATTTGAAATTAACATATAGATAACTAAACAGCTACAAAATTTAACATTTTGTCAACTAGTCAACTGCAACTCAACTCATGCATGTTTTCACATATTTCTATTTGTGCGAAGAGGAGACCTGCTGTATACAATGTGGGATGAGACCCTGGAAAGTCAGGAGCTGGACTAGTCAGCGTCCATGGAGGAAAACAGAACTCAGGCCGCGAGGTTGAGATGAGGGGATTTCACATGGGGACAAGGGCGGGAAGAGCTAGCTGCAGGGAAACGGAGGGGCAGGCAGCTCAGAGTTTCGCTGCAGCTGGAAGCCACTCCCCTCCCATGCTGGAGGGATCCAAGGAGGATGAGATGTTCTTAGACCTGGGTTCTTGGGGCCATCAGACAGGACACGGTGGGATGGCCTGTAGAGGGAAGAGGCTGGACCCATGGAGGACATACAGCCACGACCAGAGACGCCACCGGAAGCAGGGGCCGTGGGAAGGGGCGTGTCTCTCTTCCTGTCCTCTTCCAATCTCTCCTCAGAGCCTTCCAATAGCCACACTTAGCTGGTTGGCGGGCCTCATCCCTCCGTGACACAGAGAAGAACTGGGGAAAGAACTAGGCAGGGACTGGGCAGCCCATAGGCAAGTGGCCCCGACCATTACTTAAGAGGGACACTGACAAGTAGGAGTGGGCTTGTAAGAGAGTGACGAGGGTCATGAGGGACTCGGGAGCTGCTCGTACAAAGGAGGGGCAGGAATTGTGTTAGCTGAGCACAGACCTTCAGGGCTCAGTCTAGGGAAGACATCCTTTCTGGGTCCAGAGAGGAAGTGGGTTGCCACAGGGCCAGGGAGGGAAGAAGCCCAGGAGGGAGGGCTGGGTCAGATGATCTAGCAGGTCCGTTCAGACTGAGGTCCCACACTTTGCCACCACGATGCTGAGAGCTGGGCCATGTGGCACTGGCTAGACTAGAATGCTATCACATGTAATGGTGAAAGGTTTCTGTCGTGAAAACAATACGTAACAAACAGCCCCACCAGCTCAGTGGCTCACAACCACCACCACTGATTTTGCGCCCACGGTGTGTTGGTCAGCTGTGGTTTGGCTGGTCTTGGCTGGACTCAGCTGAGTTTGGACGAAAGAGTCTGACCCCTGGGCTCCAGGCTGGGATCAGGACTGCCCTGCAGGTCTTTATTCTGGGGCTCAGGCTGAGAATCAGTGGCTTCGAGAATATGCTTTTCTCGTGGCAGAGAGTAGCAGAAACACGCCATGCCTCCTAGGGCCTCTGCTCAGAATGGCACACTCTGACTTCCACCCTCTTTCTGTTGGCCAAAGTAAGTCCTACAGCCAAAGCCAAAGTCAAGGGCGGAAGATCTGCCCCAGGAAAAGTCACAGCAAGGGAAAGGAGGGAAGTGACAGTTTCAGACAAATGATGCACTCTGCTGTGGATAATAGGAATCTTCTCACAGTAACGCGGCGGTATAGCAGAGTGGTTGAAGACATGAACTGATAGGGATCTGAGTTCCAGCTCTGCTCTTTCTGGACAAAATGATCTTGGTCCAACTCTCTGGGCCTCGGTTTCCTCATCCGGAAAATGGGAACACCAGCATGCAGACCTTCTAGTATGACCACGAGGCTGAGCTGAGGTGACAGATGTGAGATGCTGAGCTGGGTGCCTGGCATCTAAGAAGAGCCTAATAGATAGCTGGTTGGTATGCTGTTAGGAAGAATCTATTAAAAAGTGTGCCTTCTGGGGACAAGACATGCAGCAAGGTGAGGGGAAAAACATTTCAGGGAAATAATTTGAAAATCTCTGCATGGTAGGCTCATGAAAAAAAGAAATACCTCAGTAACTGAGTCATCCCCCGAGCTCCGGGAACAGAAAGCCTGCAGGCTGGCACTGTTCTCCACTGCAGAGTTGACAGCTTGCTGGAGGAGGAGCGGCACAAGGCGGGGTGCGGGGCAGATTTCCTCTCCCAACGACTTGCTTGTTCACCCACAGCCCCACGAGAGCAAAGGTCCAATTTCTGGAAGCAAGCTTGGCTGGCTCATGGAAATGCTGGGTCCCAGGAACTGCCACTCTGCAAGTTGAAGATTTAAATATATGTGGATGCTTAGTCTTTTCTTTTAAAGAAAGATACAAATCCCTCCAAAAATACATCATCCTCAATCATTTTTTATTCTTGTGCCTACCCAAATCAAGCCCTAAGCTGTTGAAAGGGAGAAAGGAAATAATAAGGAAAGAGACCAGCAAAAACCAGATTGAAATTTCACCAGTTATGGGATGCCCTGTGGTGGGGGAGGAGTGGCCAGGAGAGAGGACATGGCTTTGCTGGGTCTCTGTGTGGCACAGTGATGAGAACATGTCTTTTGGAGTCAGATTGTGTGAGTTCAAACGCAGTCCCTGCTGGCTCCCAGATATGTGACTGGGTAAATGAGCCCCCACAGTTCAGAGTCTTCATCAGTTCAAAGGGGATGGTGACAGCTCCTTCCTCACAGGTGATTGCAAGGTTTGCAGGAGATAGTAGCAACTCTTGGAGCACCTTCTATGCTGTGGCCACATACTGCTTTTCCTTGTGAATGATCAACACAGTTGACAAGCACTCCATTAGCCAAGGTCAAGAATTTTATTCCCATGTGGAGACAGAGTGTTTGCTTTGAAGGAGAACCAGGAGGGCTGGGGGGAGGCATGCTGAACAAAACACAGCTGCTGGCCACCATCAGTCCGGTGGCCCCAGTCTGCCCGGCCTCAGCTTGGGAGGCCTAGCGATTAGATTTGTTAATGTAACTGTCTTAGGTTGAGTTCCCCAAAAGCAGACCCTGAGATGAGGATTTGTCCGGAAGCAATTTCTGAGGGCATGATTTATTAGCAAGCGTCCTCTGGAAAAACTGGTAGGGGAATGGGGAGGCAGGACTAAGAAGCAAGAGTGTGACACCAAGCTCGGGGAGTAACTTTGGCTCATTCCCACAGGGAGCTCTGGAGACAGTGCATGTCGCACCTCAGGGTGTCTTCCTCAAGGTGAGGGAGCTGGGTTATCTATCAGTCGTTGGTCCCAGGCGGTCCCACGCTCCCAGGCACTTCCAGCTCTCCATGCACACAGGCAAAATGGGTTTCAGCAGCCTGAGCGCCGCCTTCCTCGGGCTGGCTGTTGGGGAGAAAGCACCAGGGGTGTCTGCAGGCACAAACATGGTAAGTGGACCCAGGGGTCTGGGCAGAGCGTAGCAGCAACCGGTACAACATCCAAAGGCGACTGGTGCTGGGGACTGGCTTGTGGGAGAAGCGCGCTTCCAGCAGATGGCCACATTTCCAGGGAGAAACAGAACCGGCAGGCACTCCGGGTTCTCATGTCCAAGGATCATCAGCCCACACTCTCCAGGGAGGAAAATCTCTATTAGAAACAGGGATCACAGGGTGAGGACGCACTCGTAGCTGGAAGTCGGCTGGATTTTACAGCAGCCGAGTGCCGGAGCTTCAGCGGTGATGACAAAGGGATGGGACATCCATGCGTCGGGACCCCACGTTCCCTACCAGCGCTGGAAGCAAACGCTCCTACCTCACCAGCAGCGGACTGGAGCAGTAAGAGACGTGCTCCACATGTCTCCGGTCCTGGCTGTTCCATGTACCTGCTGTGTGACCGTGGGCCTCTCTGGGCCTCCGTCACCTACGATCTGGCTGGGATGGCTGTCAGCCCACTCTTCTCGGGGCCAATTCAGAATCAGTGTCCCAGACCTCTCCCTTACAGAGAGGCAGGACTCCTGCTCCATGGGAGGGGACCGTTGTCCAGAAAAGAGAGCATGGCAATTGTAATTGCCTATGACTTCCCCTCAGCTAGCATCCTGCATTTTGACGCTCGCCTTCCTCTTTCTTTTTGAGGAAGGGGGTCTGTCTCAGCTCTTCCTAAAGGAGTCTTCCCTGAAGCTCCCCACCCAGCTGCCTCACCCCTTCCCTTCCTGTAACCGTCACCCTCCGCCTTCACTCCCCAGCTCCGCTAATAGGATGCTGGTGTGTGTCATGGAATTGACCGAGACCTGGCAGTAACCGAGGGGTTATGACAGGGCGCAGAACAGGAAGCGACTTTCCCTGCAGCCCTGGAGATGACAGCACTGGAAAGCTGCCGGCTCTCCCCAGCCTAGGGGAGCTTCCACTGCCAGGTCTCCCTCTCTGAGCTGCTGAGCCCCTCTCCTGTGCCAGCCTCTCTCCAGAGCACCCTCCCCGACCCCCAGGCTGGCTGCCCAAGCACAGGTCTCAGTGCCGTGACCCCATCCCCAGCCAGTGCAGCCCGTTTTTTTTTTTACCCCCCTTCCCCTCTGGTCCAGGCACAGGGGTCTTGTTTCTTCTCTACCATAAAGAAACAAAAGAAAAGAAAAATAGAAGGCCCCCCAATTTTTTGTTTTGTTTTTCCTTTTTAACAAAAACGCATCAGAGCCTAAGAGGGGCTTCATAGTTTTCCAAGGTGTCTGGTTGGAAGGGCAGCTTGATCCCTTCCAGGCCCTTACCGCTGCAGCCATCCCCAGGGGCCCCGTGCCTCCCTCTCTCCCCTCCCCTGCACTCCCCACTCCCAGTGCTCAGACACCGACTCCAGGCCCTGAATTCCTCCAATCACAGCGAGTCTGGGCTGCAGCCCTCCTGCCTCTTTAAGGTGACTTGGCATTTCTCTGTGTGGATCCATTTTTGCTTGCTTATGGTTTAACTGGCAGAGGGAAGCCTCATGTCCTGATCTCTGAACTCTCCCAGGCACGTCTCTGTGGCCTCTCCTCTCACCCCACCCACGGGTGCCCTCAGAGCTTGTCCACAGCAATCGGCACCTACCCCGCTCCCACTGCCCGGTGCTTTCAGATGCCATCCTTGGGTTTTACCCTGTCCATCGCCTGCAAGTCTCTGGGATGCTTTGAGATATTTTAAAACATTTTTATGACAATAAGAATGCATGTTGATAGTGGTGGTAGCGTGGCCGAGTGGTCTAAGGTGCCGGATTAAGAATGCATGTTTATTGCAGAAGAAAAATAGAAAATGCAGGTAAGCAAATACAAATATCAGTCTTCATCCACAATGCAGAAACAGCGTCTCCTAAGATTTTGATAAATATTTTCCCCGATTTTATTTTCCCTGAGTATGTATGCATGTTAGTTAGGGCTCTCTTGGTTGCAGGTGACAGAAACTAAACTCAAACCCCTCATTATGGGCAGAATTGCGCCCTCAACAAAATTCAAAATTCATAAGTTGAAGTCCTAACTCCGAGTCAGAATGTGACCATATTTAGAGATCAAGTCTATAAAGAGGCAATTAAGTTAAAATGAGGTCATTAAGGTGGGCCGAATCCAATATGACTAGTCTCCTTATGAGAAGAGACTAAGACACAGACATGTACAGAGGGAAACGTGTGAAGAGATAGGAGGAAGATGGCCATCTACAAGTCAAGGAGAGAGGCCTCGGAGAAAACAACCCGCAGACACCTAATCTCAGGTGTCCAGCCTCCAGAAATGGGAGACAATACATTTCTGTTGTTTAAGCCACCCAGTCCGTGGAACTTTGTTATGGCAGCCCTAATAAACTAATATCCCCTCAAGCTAGCCACAGCCCCAGGGGAATTTGAAGGATCGTACTACTGCAGGAATGGCTGGGGTGCAACTGGGACCCATGGAACAACTGGAATCAGGGATTGGAAGCCACCGGGGCTCACCTCTGTCTCCCACCTCTGCGTCCCTCTGGCTCTGTCCTCCCAGAACCAGCTTCCTCTACACAGCAGAAAACAGCTCTCCCATTTCCAACCCATAGCTTCATCACCAAGGAGGGAAAGGCCTTGGTCCCACTGCTGGTGTGCAAAATCCTAGGAAAGGATTTTCGTTGGCCTGGCTTAGGTCGCTGCCCACTCTGACGCCAATAATAGGGACACAGCAGTTAATTTGTTGAGCAACTACTCTGTGTCATGCACCGTGCTAAACACTCAATTCATTCTACTGCTTGATTTGCTAAATATGTGGGGTTATTATTATCATGATTGCCACTTTACAGATGAGGAAACTGAGTCACAGAGTGGTCAGACAAATTGTCCCAAGGCACATTAGAGCCATTCAAGTGTGTGCAGGACAGCAGGGCTGTCTTCCCAGCACATCCGTGCCTCATTTCGGTCCTGCTAGTTGAATTGTATCCCCATGGGGACCATTCGGGTCATGTTGCCAAGGAGCCAGGCTGGAGCTAGAGTGCGGCAAGAGAGGCATCACCCGGAGTGAAAAATAGAAGTGCGCACCAAAAACCTCAGTAGTCAAAATAAATAACATTTTCATGCTATATTTTTAAAAGATCATGTTGGGAAACTGTGGCCCATGGGCTGTTTCTATAAACACAGTTTTATTAGGACACCCTGGACTCATCCGTCCTGCAGCACTTTGCTGCTGTAACAACAGAGGCTGCCAAAGAGAGGGTGAGCTTCCCTGAGCCACCTCTCACTTTGGTGCTGCTGTATTAGTCAGGGTTCTCCAGAGAAACAGAACCAACAGCATGTATATATAGAGAGACAGAGATTTATTTTAAGAAATTGGCTCATGTGATTGTGGAGGCTTGGCAGGTCCAAAATTTGCAGGGTAGGCCAGCAGGCGGGAGACCCAGGGAAGAGGTGCGACTTGAGTCTAAAGGCGGTCTGCGGGCAGAACATCCCCCTGCTCAGGGGAGGTCAGTCCTTTTCTCTTCAGGCCTTCAACTGATTGGATGAGGCCCACTCACATTATGGAGATAAACTGCTTTGCTCAGAGTCTGCTGATTTAAATGTTAATCCCATCTAAAAACTACCTTCACAGGAACATACAGAATAATGTTTAACAAAATATCTGAGTGGCCTAGCCAAGTTGACACAGAAAATTAACCATCATGGGTACCTTCTATTATTGAATTCCTGATTGACATTTTATTTTCTATATGCATACATTCTTTTTCTCCACAGCAAGAGAAGAAAGTCCTGAATTTGGAAAGAAGAGACTATTTTATATATCTTTGCATGCACGCTCCTGCATTTTCCAGCATAGTATCAAGCACTAAGCAGATCCTACATATTTGTTGTTGGATAGGTAACTATTAATCTGGCTACTTTTTTGGCCGCTATTTTATTTGTTTGTTCACTTATTTATGTAAAAAAAAGTCTTAGAAACTTGTGAGGAAACTTTGGTTACTTTTCAAAATCTCAATACAAAATAAGTTCAGGTACAAGTTTCAGAAAAAATAGTCCATTCAAGAATATGTTCTCTCCTTCCTCCAACTCATGACTTAAAATTAGCCTCCAGCACTTGACCTTTGAGAGAGCTCTATGTGGAATCAAAAGCCCAGGCAGCCTTTCTCTGTGGAAGGTAGGAGCTATTTTTTTTTTTTTTGCAATTTCTTTTCTCTAAAACTTAATCCTAATAATAATGAAAGTGATTTATCAGATTAAGACACAAATTAATCCTGTCTGAACAACTTGATGTTATCGTGTTTAATTTTCAAATTTAATTATTTTGGTATTTAATTACAAAACAGTTAATTACTTTATTGTAATTATGCATCTTTTTAAAGTAGAAAGAGGCCAAAAATCCCAGATAATGGGCTACCCAGAGGCATAGCCATTTTCCCTGTTTATCTCCGGCAGGTATCAGCCCTGCTTCCTGATCTTCCTGTTGCTTAAGCTTCTCTTTGATGTCCTTCTCCATCTCTCACTTCCTACTTGTTTTCGGTCTCTTCTTCATGCTGCTAGAACCACTATTCAAAGTCACACTTCTGCTGCTTATACTGATGTTTACAACCAGGCCCTCCAAAGCCTTTTTGTTCGAAAATACCTCCTTAAGCAGCAACACTCTCACCTTCCAGAGCCAGGAGCTTATGGGAGATCCTTTAAGTCAGGGGTTGCAAACTTAAATATTTTGAGCGTCACTCTGCCAGAACGGGGCAGGCACCGTGGTCAGCGTGGATGCACCAGGGCCACTGGGTTTGCAAACTTCACCTCTGTGGACCGAGGGGTCCTAGGGAAGGCACCAGTCTGGCTGAGGGGTGGGCTCCCCAGGGGCTCTGGGAACTGGTATTTGTCCACAGGCACAGAACGATTTCCACATTTCCATAACTGGTGTAATTTTCCCAGAGCCTACTGGTTGAGCCTCATTCCTGCCCACCAGGCCTGGCAGGCTAAGAGATGCGGGCAGCAGGCCGAGTGTTGCACAGTGGCAGGGATGACAGGGAACGGCAGAACTGTGCCCCACACCAAGAAAGCAGCCTGGGGATGATCACGGCTGGCAGTTTGTTCAAGAGAAACCAAAAATCCAGGGTTTGGGGGAATTTTTGAAATTTTGAGAAAATTTCAGATTTTAAAATGTTTAAAGCCAACTCAAGGTTTTGTTCAAACACCTGTGGGTCAACCAAAATACAACTGGGGGCTGGAGTTGGCCCTTGGAACCCCCTCCCCCACTTTAAGTAACTGCCTCTCCATCCCACCCAGGGGTTCTGTCTTCCCACCTTCTGTTTAAACGTGAGGATGTGCAATCTGGACTCCTGTGCTGCAGTACGATACGATATAATTCAATTCAATTCGATTTTAAAAAGTGAAGATGGACTTCTGGCTTCTGCTTAGGATGGAGAAAGCTGGAAAAACATCACTTCCATCCTTTCAACAAGAAAAACATTGGCCGCTGTGCAAATTAACAACTTCTCTTATGCCTGTAAGGGAGCTGAGGCCACAGGGTAAACAACTAATCCAAAATCTAAAGAAAGACAAGTACCTCCAAGGAAAGATGGGGTGTGAGCACTTGTTTACCTAGAGCAGATATCACCAGGTGCCATGCGAGCCAGTAAGAAGAGTTCACATAAAAGTTCTGATGACTTGCTAAAGAATAAGTTGGGGTAGTGTGAGAACATGGAGCCCCTGGGAGTCGCAGACACAAGGCGCTACATTGAAACTCTAACCAAGGTGACAGCATTTGGAGGTGGGGCTTTGGGGAGGTGATTATGTCACGAGGGCAGAGCCCTCATGAATACGACTAGTGACCTTATAAAAGGACCCCCAGAGAGAGCTCACTTCCTCTTCTGCCATTTGAGGACACAGCGAGAAGGCAGCCGTCCGCAAGAAAGAAGGCCCTGACAGGAGACAGAATCTGCCGGCACCCTGATCTTGACTTCCCAGCCTCCAGAACTGTGAGAAATAACTTTCTGTTGTTTATAAGCCACCCAGTTTGTGGTATTTTGTTACAGAAGCCGGAACAGACTGAGACACAGGCTCTCCTCCACTAACCTCAGCAGGCACACGTAAGAAAGACTGGGAACAGAGCAAGGGTCCTGAGAAAGCAGGCTTCGTGGTGCAGCCCTCGAGGGGGCAGCCGCTACTGCAGGAAAGGCAAGAAGTCCTTCTTCCCTATGGAATGACAACATGAAAATGCTGGGAGAAGAGCAGCAAACTCTTCCGCCTTTAGGGCATCCATTGCAGCCGGAGCAAGAGAACACAAAAAAATCTTTACCCCTGAGAAAGAGGCAGAAACACATCGTGGGCCCAAACTGTTAAGGGTCCCCTACAGCTGGAGGCAGTGCAGAATCATTTAGAAGTCCTCACTCCTGAGACACAGGGACACAGAGCCTGCCTAAGACTGAGGGTGAATCAGAACAGAATGCTCCTTCCCCCACCCACATGCTATGACTAGGCCAGCAAGTGTCAGGTAACAAGTGATAGCATCTATTGCTAGAAGCGGGGCAAGGGCATGGAAAGACATCCTCTTTGGGGTGCAGATGCAAAGGAAATGCCCAATACCTGGAGCTGAAGGCGGAGCAGACACAGAAAAAAATCCTCTGGAAATAATTCAAGTGTCCAACAACAGGGGAGTGGATAAACAAACTGTGGTGCATCATACAAGGGAATACGAAACAGCAATAGAAAAGACTGAACTACTGATAGACTCAGTAACATGGATAAGTCACACACGTATTGTGCTAATCCTTACATACTGTAGGACCCCACTTATATGACATTCTTGCAAAGGCAAAACTCTGAAGACAGAAAACAGATCACTGGTTGCCAGAAGCTGAGGGTGGAGTTGAGAATTGAACAACAAAGGAGGACAGGGAAATTCTGGGGTAATACAACTGTTCTTTATCACAACTGAGGTAGTGGTTTCAAGACTCTATACTTTTCTCAAGACTTGCAAAACTGTATACTAAAAAGGGAGCATTTTACTCTACATAAATTATACCTTAATAAAATAAATGGATAAAAATGAGGGTCATGAAATTATCAGATTGACAATCAATCCCTTTCTTTTGACCATTTTTTATTTTAAGCCGATTTAGTTGTCCTAAGAAAGTAGAAACCAGTAGCAACAGATGAGCACATGAATCAGTCAGGCTCCTTTTCACTATAATTGACAGAAACTCAGCTCAGTCTTGCTTAGGGCCAAGAGGACTCTGGTGAGAGTCTCTTACAGACTGGCAGCCTGGGAACTTGGGACAATGGAAACCAGGAAGTCATTTCTGTCCCTTATCTCTGTCTCTCTCCCTTGGTGTATCTCTCTCACCCCATACTGGTGTCTTCTCCATGTAGGTGAACATGGCTGAGAGCAGCTCCCCAGCCCCACATTTCACAGCTTCACCACCAAAGAGGAAGTACGTCCTGTACTCTAATTACAGTTCAAAGATCCCAGGACACACTCTGATTGGCCCAGCTGAAGTCAGTCAACGGTGGCCAAGGGGAGGGGACTCTGTGATTGTTAACTTCCATTCCACGTGGTTGCAGTGAGGAAAGAACAGATGTTCCCTCCAAAAATAGGAGCACTGAGCAGACAAAATATTATTCATTGAAACTCATCTCATTTTAATGTAATAAATTTTCTTCTTTGTTCCCCAAAAGAGGTTTGAGTTCCCCTTCTGGCTTTAGTTCATTTCAGTTTGGTTCAACAAGTGATGATTGTGATTCTGCTCTGGGCTGAGAGGTGGAGGATCAAAGATGAGTAGGACAAGATCCTTCCCCCCAAAAACCCACATCACAGTCTAATGGGGGAGACAGATACATAAGCTGCTTATTACAAAGTCCTATGATAAACAGCTCACTACAAAGGCCTGTGATGAGTGCTCTGAGAGCACAGCCAGAGGGCAGAGGTCTAACCACACCTGGGTCTCAGACAAGGTTTCCTGCAGGAGCTGATTCCTAACAGGTTGAGTCTTAAGGGGAAGGGCATTCCAAACAGAACTGTAAATCCCAAATGAGAACAGGGGAATTGCTTTCCCAACCAATCGATTGTGAAGCCCTCGATGGGAGAGGTCTTTTACAATGAAGATACCAATAATTTACCTTTTTTCAGCACATTATAATTTGCGGAACACTTAGAAATATATACTTACTTGCCCCTCTAGCAGCCTTACCTAACAGAAATGTTACCACAGATAGGGAAATAAGAACAAAACAAACTTCTGGGAGAAGGATAGGTGGATTTTCTTCAATGGCGCTCAGCCCCCACCCACCCCACCAGAGTCCCAGGTGTAGGACTGGCCTGCAGGTAGGTTGCTTGCTGCAAGATTAGGGGTTTGCAGGTCGTTGTGGTGGAATCTGAAAATGGCTGGGAACTTCCAAGTTGCTAAGCAATGCCTCATGGGACCTATACCTGGCAGGAAGGTGGTGAGAAAGGGAGTATTTAGGGATTGACATTCTAATGAAGTTGAGGAACCAAAACACTGAGAATAATGGCACAAAGAGTTGGAGGGGGAGAGGCTGAAGTCTGCGATGGAAAGATCTCTGAGACTGTGCGGTTCTAGTAGGTGGCGTGCTCCACAGGATGTGGCCATGCAGAGGTTTGCTGCAGAGGTCCTGGGGAGGATAGTTCCTAGAGGTGAAGAGGTCAAGGACCTTTGAGACAAGATGTTGGGTGTAAGTCAACATGAAAACTGAAGTCATTGAGGTGTATGCATGAGCTTGGGGTGAAGAGGAAAGGCAAGAGTCAGGTGCCAAAGCCTTCAGGGAAGAGAGGGAGTGATCAGGAGGTTGGTGAAAGGTGGCCACTGGTGGGGAGAAGGAGGCGGAGCTTGATGACAGGAGCTTCATTCTCGCATGGGATTGTGTGGGAATGGACGAGCGTGTCCATGAGCAGCTGCAGAGTCAGTGGGAGATGCCCACTGCTCCACTGGCAAGATGCTCCAAGGTGAGACGAAAGAGCTGGAGACAAAACAAGCAGCCTGCACTCAGGAAGCATGAGACACGGCCTTGGCCAGCACAGAAGGTGCCAATGCAGCAAACATTTACTAACCCACCAGACACGGCCTGAATATGAGGATTAGCTCGGTGTCTATCGGTGTGGCATTGTATCCTTTTCATAACGTCCACGACAATCATTTTCTCAATTTAAGACTAACTATCTAAGACTAACATGCTTATTCTAATGTGTATTAGGAAAAAAATATATAACCAGCATATTTACCTGGAGAATTCACAAATGTTGTTGCTTAGAATGAGGCTAAGATTTACAATGGAGTCAATTTAAGAAAAATATCAACTAAATATTAACAATAAGACAGATGGCACACAGGTAAGGAAGAAAGTGTAACAGCAGTATGCAATGCCCAGAAAGTGAGAAGCCCTTTCATTTGCTCATTTGCTCTTCATGACTCAGTGAGTTAGGCGGAGTTATCATCCTTATCTGTGTGTCGAGACTCAAGGCTTGGGGAGCGAATAATTACAAGGACGAAGTGCGTTGGGGAAGCTTGGCCCTGCCGGACAGCGCCTGCCTAGCTAGCCCGACACGCTGCAGCCCGAGTTCACGCTGCGGGAGAAATCCCAGGTCCGTGCTGCAGAGGCCTCCCCGCCTCCTGGTCCTGAGCGTTCCGAAGACAAGCAGTTACCCATTGTGTCTCTTTCATACTGAAGCATTTCAGATGCTGGTTCAGCTCAATTTCTTCTAGAAAATGTAAAACAAAAACAGCCCCACTGTATCTGACACTCAAGTGCTGCCACAGATGCTTTCAGCGGCCACCCCCGCGCCCAGCCTCTGCCCCGATGGGCTCCGGGAAGCGGCTCGGTTCTGCCTCCCGAGGCCCCGTGGAAGTCTCTGGCTGTTTTCCCGACTCCCAGACCCGGATGATGCGCCCCGCCACTGGACGTGCGGAGCCAGGCCATGCAGCCCAGGAGCACGGGGTGGGTAACTCCCTGTGGGGAGACCCCTGACCAGTGGGAGGCAGGAGACAGGAGAGAGCCAAAGACAAATCCCCTCTCCGTTCCTCCATAATGGCCTGTTTGCGGGTCAAGTCTGTGCAGAGCACCCCACATGGCAAAATGGCCAGCCGGCCTCTTCCTGCGGCAGGGCCTGCTCAGCAAGGCACCACCTCGAATCCCTCCCCGCCTGGCCTGCGTCTTCCTTCACCCTCTCTCCCTGCCCTGGGCTCGCACCTTCCACTTGCACCATGCGTCATGCTCTCTGGTCCAAGGAACCTGGGCTACGTGAAACCAAGTAGGGATTTGTTTCCTCCCTAATTTTCATCCGTAGCAATTTTAAAAGCCTGTTTCGAAAGTACAGTGGGCTACTCCCCTCACTTCAAAAGGTCGCCCAGAGGAGCAGAGTGACCGGCTGGCACGGGCCGGGAGGTAAACGGCCTGCTTGGGTAAAGGGTGACCACTGTGCTTCTGTAGGCACTCAGCATTCGGGGCGTCCAGCTCGGCAGGCCAGAGCCATCTAACGTGCAGGATGGCGGGTGGATGCGAGAGGGGTGAGAGCGGCAGCCATGAACGCCACGCCCCTCGCCACCACGGGGTTCCGGCTCTCCCTGGCCCTGCTTGCTGGGCTGTGGCCTGGCAGGAAGCCCCTGGGATAGTCCCAGCAGGTGGAGGAGGGGCAGCACCTTGTGGAGAGAGAACTTTGAACTGGTTAGTGACTGAATTCCTGGATTAGACTAACATTTTTATTGGATTAGACTGGGCTTTGCTGGAGTGGACTGAATTTAGTGTTTCTGCTGCCAAGTGGCAATGAGAGCTCATTAAAGAAAGTACATGCAATTATTATTATTATTTAAGTGCAGTTGGACTCTCCCAGGCCCCACTTTAATTTGGCCGGGAGCCTGTCCTTGAGTGTGAACCCTGAGGAGAGCCAGCCAGACTCTGGCACTTGCACAAATGGGGTTTGTGTCTCTGTGGCTGGAATAACAAGGCCTGGGGGCACCACCGAGATGCTGTGCTGTGGTTTGGTCACGGAACCTGTCCATAGGAGGGGTGCACCTGTGCGCCCCACAGAGAGAATGGGAATGAATGAAACGTCAGCACTTCATGTGCATTTAAATATATGCTTTACTATTTGTATTCATTGTGAATACAACCCCAATACCCTCAGATTGCTGGTTTTTGTATGAGTGGTCTGTGTGTGTGTGTGGGTACACAAAGCAATACAAAGTACTAGTTCAGAGCTCAGGCTCTGTCACTTACTGAAGCTTAAGCAAGTTCTTAACCTTTCCAAAGCTCGGCTTGTCATCTGCACGGTGAGGATCATACCAACCTGACTGGAGTGTCCTGAGAGCCGGACTCCAGCCACCACTCACCGCCCACTGCTCCTGCCACACCCACATGCTGCCTCAGCGGCAGGGGCATTCTCTGCTCCCACCCTGCCGGGACCTGGGTCCCCATCTCTGTCCAGATCTGCACCCCCCTGGGAGGCTGATGTTGTGGGCTCCACCGGGCTCCTAACCTGCCGGCCCCTGGCGGGCGCTGGCAACACTGAGGCTGTGAGAGGAGGGAGGCGGCTGTCTCTTGCTGCTCCTCCTCACCCTGGGGCCCCACTCTGTCCACGGCTGTACCTACATCGTGGCTCCTGCTCACAGTGGACCTCTGACCCTTCAGGCCTAGGGTGGTGACAGGAGGCCCTGGGGTGGCTCTCTGGGGCCTGCAGCCTTCTTTAGGACCCCTTTTACCCTGTCCCAGCAAGCTGCAAATGGTCCCTTTATCAAGTCTCGCACTTGGGACCTGCAGGGAGAATTCTTTTTCCCAGCTAACCCTGGGTGAAAAGCCCCTGGATTGTTAACTGGTGACTTTCTTAAACAAACTCACATTTTAGAAATCTAAATAATTTGTTGGCTAGGAATTTTATATTTCCATTTGATCGTGGACTTGATATGCTGGTTTTGGGAAAGGGTTAACCTTTTCCTAACACACATTAAACACATAACTTTTAAAATCCAAGTGTTCACCATATTCCACCTAGAATCCTTGCTGGGAGCCCGTGGCCTGTGCAGCCCCAGTACAGGGCTGAGCCACTGCATGCGAAGCTCTCAGCTCAGGGACGTATACTTTTCTGTCTGAGTGTTATCCTTAAAATTAGGACCCAAGTTGTCACATGGCGGCAATCCAAACATACGGCAAACCCGCACCATGGAGGAATGTGTTTCTTCTTAAACTACCTGCACTTTTCACATAAAACACAACACACTATCCTGTTGATAATAAAGGATGAGCCTCCTATTCCACAAGAACCATCTTCTCCCCCGTGCAGAAAGGGCAAGGAGTTTGTTCTGAAAAGGAAATGGTCTACAGTCGCCTCCAGTGCAAATACAAAGACTTTCTGAAGTCCATCTTCAAATTACAAGCATTTTAAAAATAAACTTGGTGGAATCTTGCTGAGATTCTCATACCAAGACGCTGAATAGTTAAGACAGAGCATATTACTCTTTGCTAAAAAAGAATAAGCCCAGAAATCTGGGTTCAACTTCTTAACTGGGTTGAGTTGGGTTCCCCTTCCTCCTGCCCCAGCTCCCCACCCCAAACCTGGGCACTCACGCTTACACTCACACCCCCACACCAGCCCCACCTCCCCCCAGTCACAGGGGATGGATAGCAGGTCCATCTTGGTGCCCTCTAGCACCAGGGAACTCGCTGCCTTCCACTTAAATTGCCTCTAGAACAAAGCAAGGCGGCCTGTGAGAGGATTTTGCCACATCTGCTGGAGCAGTGCCGCTTAGGATCAAGCAAGACTGATGACAAAACTTATTTTTAAAAATTCTTCTTGCTATTTAAGTCACAGCAGACGATGAGCTGCACTGAGATGCACAGAGGGGTGCCCTGTGTTGGGGGAACAACGTCAGCTTGGTTATAGCAAAGGGGGAGGGAAAATGCCTTTAAGAAAAAAAACACACTTGGCCTTCCATATATATATATATATATATATTTATTTTTTTAGTATGAAGCAAGTCTGTCTTCTGTCCTAATGTCAGAACCTCCTAACCCCTGGTGGGGTGAAGACAGCTGTGTGGGTGTGCTAATGTAGAAACCCAGGAAAACTCCTACAACCCTGAGCTCTCTGGCTCTGTCAGATCAAGGTAAGAAGATCTCGGATCCTTGAGCCCACTGTGAAGTTCAAGTCCCATGTCCTCCACAGGTTTCTGCAAATTCCCAGCACTTACCCTCCTCCAAGGTCCCTCTGCCCCTGGAATCCAGGATGATGCCACCTTCACCCCTCAGCAGCCCAGATGTAAAATATCCACGCTTCATCCTCAACTTACCCCCCCCAAAACAGGGCATAAGGCAAAGGGTGTTTTGCCAAAAGACCCCAACCATTTATGTCAATGGGAAACCTTTAATGCATTCCAGGACTCCAAAAGACATACTGATTTGTCACATAAAATCCTTGGAAGAGAAATCCCTAGTCATACATAAGGTAAGAAGTACAGATTTCTTATTTTTAAACACCAGTTCTTTATTTCAGTAACTAAAGCAGCACCAAAACCATCTGAATCAAAGCTTCCTGTGCACTGTGAGCAAAGCCCAGCGGTAAGGCACCTTCTCTTTGAGGGCAAAATGCAGCAAAAGAACAGTAACAAACCACCGCCACCCTGGATGCTGCAGTGGGGTCTCTCCTGAGTGCAAGAGTAACAGACGAAGTTACAAAGAACGAGAGTGGCCAACTTTTGTAGCTCGCCTGGCAGGGTTTGCTGAGGAAAGCCAAAGGGGCCGGACAAGGAACAGGAAGAACAGCTTCCCCACGACGGCCGGCACTCATCCGCACCAGGCATGGCGCCTCGTGTTGTTTTAAATTTAATTTTATTTCTATCAAAGTATTTCAAAGAGTCAAATACTATTATAAGGCTAGTAAAAAATAGCTTTCCCCTTCCCATGCCTGCCCCACTCAAGTCCTAACTCTTAGCAAATAATTTTTATATTTACCTCTGCTTTTCTGAGTAAAAGACTTATACTATTTAGTCTTGATTTTTCCATTTGAGACATCATTTCGCGCCTCCCTGTTATGGATGAGGAGGGTTTTAGTGAATATACCTTCACCTCATCTGCTTGCCTTCCTACATCCGCTTGACGTAATCATGTCACATTTTTTGTTGGATCAATATTCAATGAACATATTATTTTTACTATGTAAACATCGATCAAGCAGCTTCAAGAAAGTATTATGTTTCCTTTTTTTTTTTGAGACAGAGTCTCACTGTGTTGCCCGGGCTAGAGTGCCACGGCGTCAGCCTAGCTCACAGCAACCTCAAACTCCTGGGCTCAAGCGATCCTTCTGCCTCAGCCTCCTGAGTAGCTGGGACTACAGGCATGTGCCACCATGCCCGGCTAATTTTTTCTACATATTTTTAGTTGTCCAACTAATTTCTTTGTATTTTTAGTAGAGGTGGGTCTTGCTCTTGCTCAGGCTGGTTTTGAACTCCTGAGCTCAAACAATCCGCCTGCCTTAGCCTCCCAGAGTGCTAGGATTACAGGCGTGAGCCACCGCACCCGGCCTTATATTTCTTTTGTGTGTGACTTTTTGTTTTCCCTGAGTTAATCATTGACTTTTTTCCCACTTGCATAATTTATGCACCCATCACTAATTTTCTCCACTAACTCTCCCGCAGAGATGTCAAATTCTCCTTGGTTTATTCACACACATCCTTCCCATCTGCACTTTGGAGCCGTCCTTCCTCCTGTTCCAATCTGAGCTGGCGGCATACCATCCTTGCTGCCCAGTGGACATCCTGGGGTTTCAGTCACCAAAGCTGGAATTCTCTTTGCCTCTCTTCTGTGTTGAATCCATTTCCAGATCATATGACTTCCTCTTTCTTTGTTAATTCCGTTATTTTGGGGTACCTCTACTAGCTTCCAGAGAACACTCTTGCTAGCTTGGCAGTGCCTAGAGTTCTAGGCTGGAAATATGTTTTTCTCAGCATTTTGAAAGTCCTATTCCTTGATCTTCTATGTTCCCATGTTTCTGAGATGGTTAATGGCACTCTGATCCTTACCCCTTGTATGTGACCCTTTGACCCCTTGTTGTTCTTGCCCCACCCTCCCAGAGGGGTTCTTAGGATCTACTCATTAGCCCTAAAATATTTAAATCTCATGAAAATGTGCTTTAGGTGGTTCCCCCTCCCTTTTTGTTTAAAAATTCATTATGCTGGGCACTTTTGGGGCCTGTTCAGTCTGGAAAAGCATATTCTTTTGTTCCGGGATGTTTCAAATTACTGTTTTCTTTCATAATTTTCTCCATTCTGTCTGGAATATGTTTTATTTTATACTGGACCTCTAATACTGATTGGATGTTTTCTATCACACTTTCTGACACATCACACTCACTTTAGCCCCATCATTTTATTGTATTTTATTAGTGCTTTTTCATTTCCAGCACCTGTCCTGTCCTCTGAGTAATCCTGTCTTCCAGACGCAGTGTCTCCTCTCTTTCAGGGGTGGGACCACATTATCTCTGTTTACTCTGCGCTCCTTTTCTCCTGTTTGTTGTGGTATTTGCTTTCCTTGGTGAAGGTTTTTCTTGTGATCTTGGCTTTTCCATTTCCATCAGGAAGGTGGCACCACAGGGTGGCTGGAGGCTCACTAAGTGGGAAGAGCTTGCCAAGGGCATCTTTGTTGGGAATGACCAGGCAGGGGCTCTGCTACTGTTCCTTTGGAAGATTCCCCAAAAGTCAGTATTTCTGGTCTTTCCTCTGGTTTCTGGCCTGGGGAATGCACACCCGGAAACCGGCATTCTGGGAGCCTACCGGAGAAAGAGGACTCAAGTGGGGGTGAAGTCTCACAATGTCATTTCACCTCGTTTCTATCACCCCCAGCTGTGCCTGGCGTCTCTGAGTTGGAAGCCACCCTGGATCAGTTTCTCCAGAGGGTAAAACTCCAGGCTTCTGCCGGGGTGGGGAAGGCTTGGATTGTGCCGTACAGGATCTCACTGCTCTTCAGACAGACTTATTGAGCCTCCTTTCCTCAGCTCCCCCACTCACCCCGCTGTCACAGATACCTGGTCCTCTAATTTCTGATTTTTTCTAGGTGTCTGCCGCACGAATGGCTTGTTTCTTGCTGGCATCCCCCTCTGCAGGCTTCTAACGACAGAGAAAGTTGAGTGCTAATTAGATTTTATTCCTTCTTAGTCCTCACGCATACCCTTATTATTATTTGAATACAAGGCCCAAAGTAGTTTCCCTGAATTCTCATTGGCCTGTTCTCACAACCTTGCGACGTGGGTACTACGTCGCCCCACTTAGAGAGGAGGAAAAGGAGCCCTGGAGGGGGCAGGTAGTCTATGCTGGGGCAAGTGCTGTGGTGTGGGCCCACGCCATCTGACCACGCTTGCCCTCACCCCACCGCCATGTTAGATGGCCTCGTAGGGGGTCCCCCGCAAGGTGCTCCTGGGGCTCCTCTGAATGTCTGCCATTGGCTTAAGTCTTCCACTGAGGCTGTGGTGAAGATTAGTTACACAGTCGTTTTCGAGGACAGGGAGCAGTGCCTTTGGGGGAGAGCTGTGGTTCACCAAAGCAGCAAACTTTGTGGCCAGGCCAGGCACTTCGCAAGGTGTCCAGGTTTAAACATGACTTAGAGAAGGAAGCGTTCTGAAATTAGGGGTTTTCAGACTTACCACACATTGGAACCAAATGGGGAGCCTTTCGAAATCCAGATGACCAGGGCCCTCCCTCCACAAACCAGTAAAATTAGAATCCCTAGGAATGGGACTCAGGAATCTGTATTTTGGAAAACTTCCCAGGTGAGCTTTCCGACATGCAGCCAAGTGCAGAACTAGTGCTGCAGACCAGGACTCGGCAACCTGTACCTGTTCCATGCACCTGCATTCCCTGGGGATCTTGTTGAAATGCAGATTCTAATTCACTAGGTACTGTGGTCTGAATGTTGGTATCTGTCCCCACCCTCCCCCCCCCCCCAGAACTTAATCTCCAACGTGATAGTATTAAGAGATGGGGCCTTTAGGAGGTAGCTACATCATGAGGGCAGAGCCAATTCGATGGGATTAGCACCCTTATAAAAGAGGTTTGAGGGAGCCCTTTACCCCTTCAGCCCTGTAAGGACACAATAAGAAGGTGCTATGAGGAACGGGCCCTCGCTAGACACTCCATTTGCCAGCACCTTGATCCTCGACTTCCCAGCCTCCGGAAGTGCAAGTACTAAATTTCTATTGTCCATAAATTACCCAGTGCAAGATATTTTGTTACAGCAGTTCAGACACACTAAGACCCTAGATCTATCCAGCTCCCAGGTGATGAAGCTGGTCCAGGACCACACTGCAGGTATCAAGGCCATAGATTACCCCATGTGGGTATAAATAGGAAGTTCTTTCCTGTGAGCCAGCATCCAAGTTTGGCATTGAGGTGTGAATGTCAAGTTAATGGTTAATTTCTTTTTCATAATTACTATAAAAATTCATGTATTGCAAAAAGAGATATAAATTCTATAACAGAGTTCTTCTAAAAAATGTAAGGAGAACATTCATTAGCCAAGGCTTTTATGCTTTTAAAAAGAGTAGATGTTACTGAAGATTTCATAAGGGAATTGGGGGTGATGGTGGTTTCCACCTCATGTTAGTTTATAGTCTAAACAATCAACCAGGCACCCCAGCCAACCCTGACCTCAGAACATCCAGGGGCCGCTGCACCTTTCTGTGGCTTTATGTCCATTCAACTCTTCCAGCTACTTTTTCCTACTGAGTCCCCTTCAAGAGTAACACAAAATCCCTTCCCTTGGATAAAAAAGAATAACCTACTTTCTCCCTTCGAAGCACCATCCTGATGTCCTAAACACAGATCAGTGCCTATTCCCAAACAGAAATAGTACTGCTTCTTAAAAGTAATTTTGATAAGTTAAATATTCCTGCTTCATTAGACCATGAGAAGAAATCTAGGTTTACAAAAATAACTATGGTTTTGTGCATTTGTATATGATGGTTGAAGAACTCTAGATGCACCCCAAGACATCCAAGCATTCAGGGAATTTTGGGGACTGTAAAATGACCTTTATTTACTTCTACCACTTCCCTCCCATCCCCACCTGGCCTCTCACAGACTCTCTGCTTTTCTCCTCCAGCAGACACAGGTCTCACATATCAGAGAGGAAGAATCATTCTAGAGGAAATCTGTGTTGTCCTTATTTCATAAATTGGTTTTAATAATTCATCTAAAAGAGAATTTTTAGCAACAAGGTTTGCATATAAAAAGGGAACACGCCTTCCCTAAATAGACATCTGCTACTCTTGCTGCAATGCTGAGTGCGGAGAAAAAAGGCCAGTCAGGTCCAAGTGCATCTCTCAGATTCACTAAGGGCATCATGGTCTCAAGCCTGTTAGGCAAAAATGATTTTAGAGCAAGCTCTGCAAGGAAAGGAATTTAAACCACATCCTAAAAGTCTCCTCTTTGTCACTGCGGAAATCCACCTAGAGGTCATTGCGAGAAACACACATATTCCTAAAACATCTGCAGATTGTATGTCTGTTCATTTCCTGGTCATAAAATGCCACCTGCCCAGATCCCCACCATTGCCTCAACTACTAAACCAATGCCATCTTGTGAGGCAGACAGAGGCAGATCTGGGGTCTGCAGGTCTCCACATGCACACACAGAGCTGTTTAGAATGTCAAGAAAATCAGTCATTTACACAGCTACGCTGCTCATGCGTGACAGGCTGACTTTAAATATTTGTCACTTCAACTTGCTGATACAGGGGAAAGGGCAGCTGGTAGAATGAATAGGGGAAGAAAATTAACAGAAACTGTTAATTGACCAGGTTTGCTGCCTTGAATATTTCTGCAGTAGCTCTGCCGCAGGCGGCACCGTCAACGTTTTCAGACCTGACAATAGGAAAGTTGCCAAGGAGCAAAGGCCCAGCAAAAGAGGCAATTAATACCTCCTTTTTCATTTTATAGACAGCATCTGTCTCACTGCCTTAGAAAAAAATGGTTTGAGAATTAATTTTCCCAGTTTCTTTTCCCAGAATGTCCCTATTTTACCATGCCCTTTGCTAGTCTCTGTTCAGTCTGGAGACTATCTGAATAAATTTCTCAAATGTTTCAAATATCTACAATCACATAAAGTCTCTTTCTCTTGAAATCTGGCATAGTCCAGTGAAATAACCAAGGTATTTTTTTCTATAGGGATGTAATTTATTTTATTTACTTATTTATTTTGAGACAGAGTCTCACTCTGTCCCCATGGGTAGAGTGCAGTGGCATCATTGTAGCTCACAACAATCTCAAACTCCTGGGCTCAAGCGATCCTCCTGCCACAGCCTCCTGAGTAGCTGGGACTGCAGGTGTGTGCCACAATGCCTGGCTAATTTTTTTATTCTTGGTAGAGATGGCTCTAGCTCTTGCTCAGGCTGGTCTAGAACTCCTGAGCTCAAACAAACCTCCTGCCTTGGCCTCCCAGAGTGCTAGGATGTAATTTGTTTATTAATAAAGATTCTTTTAATCAACGACACCCAGAATTGAGAAAGAAAACAGGCATGTTTATTCTACCTGGTGGCATGTGGTAGATCAAGCCCACCTTTCTGGAGAATAGTTTGGCCCTTTAAAAGTGTGACATTCTTTGACCTGGCAATTTCATTGCTAACCATTTGCCCTAAGGATATAGTTACAGTGTATCAAAGATTGTTGGCTTCCTGTGTTCATCATTCTTAACAAAAATTGAGGAGCAAACCAAATGTCAAAAAATAAGGCTAGTGATTAGTTAAATCATGGTTAATTCATGTAATGAAATATTGCACAATCATTAAAAACAGAGTTGCAGAAAAATATTTGCTTTGGGGAAATGTTTATAATGGATCATTAAATTTTAAAAAGATTATAAAACACAATGTACATTATGATAGTTTTAAATTTCTTTTAATACATTAATTTTAATTATTATAGTATTATATGTTTAGAAAAACTAACTGGAAAGATTTTCAACGTACAGTTTATGGAGGGGGATGGCTGAGATTATGGGCAACTTTTAGTTTCCTCTTTGTGCTCTCCTGTATTTTCCTAATATAATGCCTCACTTACAGACAGAAAAACAATGAATAAATCAGAAACAAAGAATCGAGTGTGTTTTCAAAGTATATGTATCATTACATTTAAAAGAGGCTACAAATCAGTTTAAAATGCAGGTGCCCTTGATGTAATAAAGCACCGTTTGAGAGATTCCACTTTGCCACGCCAAAGTCAATGACTTCGAGTCACAAGATGAGCTGCCTCTGGGTTTGGGATTAACTGAAATGATGGTGTTTTGGAGGGAGGGAGGTGAAAAGGATCCCTTAACCAATGCCTTTGAAACAGGAGTCCCGGGGCTCTTGCGCTTAAGGCATAATGGGCATAAGGAATAATGCGCTTAAGGAATAATGGGTTAAGATGTAGATTCTGGAGCCAGACAGTCTGAGTTCAAGGTCTCCTAATAGCTGGGCGAGTGAGCCTCTCTGTGCCTCACTTCCTCGTCCGGAAACCGAAGATAATAATAGCGCCGACTTCCCGGGATTGCTGCTGAGGGCCACCTGAGTGACCCTGAGGACAATGCTGGCAGCGGTGCCCCGACGCAGGGCAGGCACGCAGCGAGTGGGCCCTCAGGAGAGGCCGAGCACCGCCCCTCGGCCCGGCGGGGTGCCCGAGCCCCCACGGCACGCGGGACCCACGGCACGCACACGGGCTCCAACAGGGGTGCCCCCGGGCACCCGACTGGAGGCAGAAACAATGCGCGCGCGCCCACGGCCCGGGAGCACGCTCACGCTCCCCACAGTCGCACGCCCACACTCCCGACAGGCGCGCGCGCCCCACGCGCCCCCACGCACGCACGTGCGCGCGCGCGCCGACAGCGCCCCTCCGGTAGGTCCGCGCGCTGCCGGCTTGCTCGGTGCCGCAGGCCCGTCTTAAGTGTTTTGTGCTCTAACTTAACAAACACTGCGCAGCCGGCAGAAAGAAAAGGAAAATAAATTAACCGCAAGGAAATAAAACAAGCCTTCCCACAGTCTGCTGCCTCCGACAGCCGCGTGGTTCCCAGTGCGCTCTCACGGTCACTGTGCGGCCTGGGGGAGGCAGAGCCGGCGGTCGCAGAGGGCGCGGCGGCGAGGAAGTGGCGGGTGGGGAGGGGAGGACGTTACCTCCTTGTATTGTCCTGACCCCCGCCCCCGGGGACCCCCGCCGACCCCCGGTCCCGTGTGGGGCCCTGCGCTTGGCCTGGGCAGGTGGGTGCGAGGTACCCTGCTCGGTCACCTAACAGAGCATCTGCATTGAAAGACGCGGGTGCTTCTGCTTCCCAGCCCGTCCCCAGCCACCCCGGCTGGGGACAGCAATGCCGACGACCTTACTCGGTTTCCCGCCACCCCCTGGGACCGCAAAGTCAGCCCTGGGCGCCGTCTCCTTGGTCGAAGTCTCAAGGCCCTTTTGAAATAAAATTGAATTCGCCATTGAGAACACAAACAAAAAATTAATAATCGTTTTTTTTTTATGATGGAAACATCAGGCACCCAAAAAAATCACAACAATTTTATATAGGCTCAAGACTGCTTTCTCTCAGCAACCCAGAGCTCTTCAAAGTAAAAATGAAAATAATCTCTATGAAGTTTTTTCTTAAGCATCTTACGGAATGTATATTTAAAGTCCGGAATGCTAAATTTTCATTGCGGATTTTAGTTTTCATTGAGTGAGTTTGACCAATTGGACACACTTTGAAAAAAACAGAGACAAAAAAGTAAAATCAGCAGTCGGGGGAATGTTAAAAGCTCGCTAAGTATTTTGTAGCTAGTGGTCCTGTGTTTGAAATCAATTCCTTGCCCTTTTTCTTCGTAGTGTCCCTGCCCCCTCACAGTAGAGTCTTACAGATAACGCGGTCTCCCTCTGGAACTGATTTGACCCCACTCCCCTTTTGGCAAAACTTTTATTTGCATTTCCCTTGTGCTCCCAACAGGTCTGTATATTAACAACATGCCTCATTTTTGGCACAACAGCCTCATTAATTATGTCAGCAGAGAGCTGGCACCGGGGCTCCTCCATGCCTGGTGATTCCTGTTTCCTCCCTGCTGGCTTTGCTGCCTCTGAACCACCAACCAACCAAGAGCAGCCCTCCTTTTCCTTCTGGGTTTCCTGCTCTCCTCCTCACTTCCATGCCCCATGCCCCAGTCCGCTCACTTCCATGCCCCATGCCCCAGTCTGCCCTCTTCCCAATTCTGTAAAGAACAGAACATGAGGTCTCAGAAGAATGACACAGCAGAACTTTAACAGTATTATTATTATCTGGCTGGAAGGCGATAGATTTCCTGGGCCCTTATCCCAAAGCCTTGTGGCTCTTTTTGATAAGCTTTTGATGTTGATAATGATAACAATGGTTACCTCTTATTGAGTGCCTACCATGTACCAGGCCCTGGGTTTTTTTTTTTGTTTTTTTTTTTTGTTTTTGTTTTTTAAGTGATTAACTCATTTAATCCCTGAAACAGCCCTAGAGGCAGCTATCATTATGAATACCATTTAATGGGTAAGAAAGCTAGGCTCAAGGAGTTGAAGTCACAGAACCAGGACTGGCAGGGCCAGGGTTGGACTTCAATTTCTGCTTGTCACTACTATATGCCAGGACGTGAGTGTGGCCCCCTCTCTCACAACACAAGCCATGCTAGTAAAAAGTGGCTGCAGGCTCAGAGGTGTGAAACATGGAGGAAAGCACTTCAAAAAGCTAAATAATAGGCAGTGCAGTGGCCAATGAAAATATCAGGAGAGCCATCTCTGAGAGTGTTTGCATTGTCAGAACAAAAGCAAAACAAACCCCTGATTGTGTGTTTCTTTTTATTAATAGTTTCCCACGCTTGCAGTAAAATTCCGAGATTCTGGGCAGGAGCTTCCCCTTCAGACCTAACCTGCCTTGCCCAGTGACTAGGTAAGTAGGGCACATGCAGTTGTATTCTCAGGTATTACTCCTAATTTTAGTATTACGCCATTAGTCAGACTACCACATTCCCTTCCCAGCTGCATCTGGTATCTGGGTCGACATCCCAGGGAAAGCCTTTTAAGAATTTAGGGCTCACCTCCCACCCCCTGAGGACCTGCAGTGGCTGCCATGTTGAAAGAACTCAGCGGTGGTTAAGTACCTTGACTAATATGAGGGCTCAGCCATTATTCAAAACATTTGTTAAGTGTCAGCCTTGTACCAGGCACTGGGCCCAGGCACTGCAGATAAATAAATGTGGTCTCCATTCTAATTTTACTTAAAATTAGAGTTTTAAAATAAATTAGAACAGCTGACTCATGGGGCAGATAGAAACCAGGGAGGCAGGACTATCATGTTAAAGAAAGCTAATAGCAGAAGGAATCCAAGTGCGTTCCCAGAAGAGAACAGGAGACCTTAATGATGGGGTTTGTCATTGGTCACCAAAAATGAGGAGGCCTTCTCAGGACAGGCTCCTGGTCCACACCACAGGGCAAGGCAAATGCTTATCACAGCAGCTAAATTACATTAGTGTTGTTACAAAACAACACATGCTTGATATGAAAAATTCAAACCCCGTAGAAATATAAAAAGTTGCAGGAACCATTTCACAGTCCCCCACCCTACAATCACACTCCAGGGGTAACTACTGTGAACAGTTTAGTGTTGAATCAAGGAGCCTAGTGCTTCCTTCCTGAGCATGACAGGGAAAAAAAAAATCACAAGGAGCATGGCCCAGAGGAAAACTGAGACCACGGAACTTAGAGAATCTTAGCTCCTGGGTTACAAGGTCCTTCCCGGTGGGGTAACTTATTCACGCCTGGCCCTTGGCTTCTGCTATCTGCACTGTAAGAAAAGCCTAAGATGGATACTATTGGCTCGTTACTATCCAAGACTCAGTGACAGTCACCAGGCAAGCTACCATCCCATCCTCTGGATAATGCAGGACAGGCTCTGGTTAGAGGCCAGATGTGTTCATCTCATTGCTGCCACAGTCGAGCCTACGTCAACATTGATGTCTTTATGTTAAATTAACTTATCAAATTAGTAATGCACAGAACCTTGGATAATGGAACAGGCACATTTTAGGGCAAGGAGGAGAAATTTGGGCTGAAGCGTCAGTGCCTTGGGTGAAGTGTTGTAAGAGAGGGGCTGGGCAGCTGGCATTCTGGAGGGCGTTTGAAAAGGAAGGAAGGGACCATGTCTCAAGAGATGGGATAGGTTCGGGGCATAGACTTTACCCACTTTACAGTTTTGCCTTGGAGCAAACACAGAAATATTATAATATGAAGTTAGATTTGGGTTAATTTTGATTAATTTATGTCAGCACAGATTTATCAAAGGACTCCGCAGACTCTGCTCCAGAACATTGACCTTGAAGGCTAGAGTGAGGAGGAGTGGCCACAACTGCCGGCAGGCCCCCTGATACCCATTCTGCCCTGCATGGGCCCTCATAGAAAGAGACTGCATGTCCCAGCCTTCCTGGTTCAGTGTGGCCCTGTGACCAGACTGCCCCAGGGCAATGCGCGTGCAAGGGATGCGTGCAGTTTCTCTGGAGGGCCCTTTATTTTAGGCTGGCTTCCCCAGAAACAGACACCGACAAAAAGATTTGAGCGCAAGTTGTTAATTTGGGAGGTGACCCCAGGAAACATCAGCAGGGAAGTCGGGGAAATGTGTCAGTGTGAGTCTTCTGAGAGGAAGCTGCCAAGATGGGGCGAAACGTGCAAGGACTTTTATTAGGGGAACTGTCCGTGCGAGGGAAAATGGGGAGAGCCGTCAGACCACCAGCCAAGTCTGACCCCGAGTGGAAGAGACAGGGAGGGAAAGCCTTAGACTGCCAGGCAGTGTATGGAAGGGTCAGCAAAGCCATCAGGGAACGCTGGAGCCAAAGTCAGCACTGGAGGAGTCCCACTGCGCCTAGCAGTGACCTGCATTCGAGCCCCTGCTGTGTTCAGTCGCTGGGAGCAGCCCTTGGGAAGCATGGCCTTGGGCTTCACGTGCAGCAGTGGTGGGGCCCATGGGTAACTACACTCCCTCTGGTTGGGGGCAGGACAGTTAGGCACACTCTCACGACCACTACCGGAAGTGAGAGGGGAGACGGAGGGAAGGCATTACTGAGGGCGAGCTGGTGAGCTGGTGAGCAGTTTGCCACTGTGGGCAGCGGAGCCTCTGTCCTGCGAGACCTCGGGGAGACTACAGAACCCTCCCACTAGAGGGGAATGGAACGTGGGAAATAAACTCTCATCTTCTGGAAACCACTGATTTGTTGGCCTTTCCTATAGTAGCTCAACTAGTGTCATAACTAGTGCAGGGTCCAACACCAAGTGTGAATATGCTAAAGGCAAGTTTTAAACTTCATTTTGATAGAGTGTTTCCACTTGCTCCTCTCTGGAACCTTTTTACCAGAGCTGCTAACCAACTGAGTATATAACTGATTTGGGTTATGTTTCCTCTCTCTCTTCTCTCCTCTCCCACCTCCTATTTCCTTACCTTCTAGAGAATCAGAAATGTGTAACATTCCCCCAAAGTGAGGAACACAGAGCAGGGGATTCTTGGTAAAACCAGAGAGAACAGCCCCTCCCCCATCCCTCTCCATTCCTCCCCCCACCAAGAACATACTACCAAGTCTCTGATTATAACCATTTCTCTTCTTTACAGCTCTGTGTAAAAACTTATGACCAAACCAAACCAAACCAAACAAGAGACTAGAAGGAAATACACCAGAGCAAAAACTGGCTGTAGTAAGGTGGTAGAATTATGAATATTTTTCTTTTATTTCTTTTAACAATTTTCCATAATGAAATATGATTTTACCCCTTCAATTTAAATGTTTATATTAAACTACTTGTTAAAAACTGTTCTATATGCTTAAATTTTCTATAATAAAAATTATGTTTTTAAACTTCAGAGCAATTATTTATCTTATCTTTCTGTATTATTCAGCTCAGGCTGCTATAACCATACAGCAGGTAGCATTTAAACAACAGAAATTTATTTCTTACAGTTCTGGAAGCTGGGAAGTACAAGAAGCTGCCAGGAGACTCAGTGTCTGGTGAGGGCTGCTCCCTGGTTCCCTGATGGCCGACTTCTGGCTGTAACCTCACATGGCAGAAGGGGTCAGGGGCTTCTCCAAGGGCTCTTTTATTAGGACATTAATCTCATTCATGAGGGCTCCACCCTCATGACCAGATAGCATACCAAAGACCCTGCCTCCTAATGCCATCACGCTGAGGGTTGGGATGTTAACCTATGAATTTTGGGAGGACACAAACATTCAGCCTATAACACCTTCTCACTTTTGCTACCTTAATATCCTCCACTCCCTGGTCTTCACTCCCTCGTTCTCCCTGCCACCAAAACACAAAAGATACCATCATTACCAAATCCTTGGTGGTTTCTTAGTTCATTTGCGGCCTTGGTGCAGCTGGCCAGCCTTTGTGGCTGAGTAGTTCACTGGATCTAAGGGATGATGGCGGCAGAGTCCCTCCTAACGGTATGCTCACAAATGAAATCTGGCCTGAGTTGATATTCAGTCCTCTGAAAAAAATGTCACTGCCTATGGCAGAAACTAACTAGCTAGTCATCAATTCTATGTCCTCTTATCCCTGGGAACACAGCAAGGTTCCCCTGCAGTTTGCCATGTCCATGTGACAATTGCAGCCAGTGGAATGTAAGTGGAAGTATTTGCACTGCTTTCAGAGCTTGAGATGAAAGGAGCTTGGGTCCACAAGCACCACTTGAAGGGAAGCCACCCACTCAGCAGGAACACCATTCTCGACTTGACTTGGCAGAGAAATTGCCTTCAATTGCGTTAAGAAATGTTGGGGTTTGTTCGTTACAGCAGTGATCCTGCCCTAATCGATACACTGTTAAGCTCTCATGTCTGCTAAACTTGCCTTGTAACCGTGCTCTGAATGTATGCGGTCCAAGGTAAATTTGACTGCAGAGATCAGGGAGCTCCGCTTTTTGGAGAACTTGTAACCTCAGCTCTTTTGCAATCATATTGCGATAGGGTGGTATTGCCCTGATGTTCCCCATGATCTCATAACATTTTCCATGTTCTGTATCTTTCTTCAGGGGAAGCAGTTTTGGACAAAGAGTCTGAATTCTATGGCCCTAACTATCAGCAGAATGATGCAGAAATCAACCAACCCCTACAAGCCTCAGAAAATATCCAATTCATTTCAGAGATGGACAGTAACAACAATGATAATAACTAAGTGTGGTTGAGTTAGAGGCCAGGTTTTAATCTTTTACTAGATTAACTCATATAATCTTCACAGGCACCAGTGACATGGATGATATTATCACCATTTTGGAAATAAGAGAAACTGAGGCACAGAGAGATTAAAACACTGCCCAAGGCCACAGTTAGTAAATATCATATTCAGACATGGGCAGTCTAACTCCAGGGCCAGAAATTAAATTCTCTGGATTCTAAAGTGCTGGCTTTGTACCAGAATAAAATTTTTCCGTGACTGCAATGATTTTGGTGCTGGCCTTGTGATATGTCTGAACTTGGTCTTTTCCTCATCTCATCAGTGTGTTCCCAACCTGCTGTTGACATCCAGCCTTCTCCTATTGATGGCTCTTGCTTTGGAAATATACAGCCTCGCAAGGGAAGAGATGATCTCCCTCTTCCTTGATTTACTTAATCTGATTAGACACAAATTGTAATATGCTTTGATTCAGAGAACTTCCTTTCGCCAAATTAAGTCCCCTGAGATCTCTCACACGTGAAACTTGATTTATGAACACAAGACTCTTTCAGTCCTCTGTGATTTTCTTTATTGAAACCATGCAATGCCAACTCTCAAGCAAAAGAGAGCTGGTGGTAAAATCTTGGTTTCCTACAAATTCAGGGAACTCAGGGAACATCAGAGGTCATATGTTTCAAATGCAGAGTAAATCACCTTGACATTACTCACTGGCATAACAATTAGAAAATGAGACAGGATGAGGCCTGGGTTTTAATAGGACACCTGGCTTAGTACTGAAATACTAATCAAATTATTTATTATGACTATTTCCAGTAATTCAGCATTTCACTTATCAAATGCCTCATCCACTCTGAATTTTTCCAATTGTAGTACATGTTGCATCATGCGGGACCATGATGAAGATAGAAATATGTACCACTTGGCCGGACGCGGTGGCTCACGCCTGTAATCCTAGCACTCTGAGAGGCCGAGGCGTGTGGATCATTTGAGCTCAGGAGTTCCACATCAGCCTGAGCAAGAGCGAGATCCCGTCTCTACTAAAAGAATAGAAAGAAATTAGCTGGACAACTAAAAATATATAGAAAAATTTAGCTGGGCATGGTGGCGCATGCCTGTAGTCCCAGCTACTCAGGAGGCTGAGGCAGGAGGATTGCTTGAGCCCAGGAGTTTGAGGTTGCAGTGAGCTAAGCTGATGCCATGGCACTCGAGCATGGGCAACAGAGTGAGACTCTGTCTCAAAAAAAAAAAAAAAAAGAAAGAAATATGTACCACTTATTAAACATTCGCTATGTTCCCAACATTGTGCCAAGCAACATCTAATTACCTTTTCACCCCCATTCTATAGATAAGGAAACTGACATTCAGCGAGGTTGAGTTGCCTGTGCACAGTGTGATAGGCAAAATAATGGCTCCCCAAGATGTCCCTGTCCTACTCGCCAGAACCTGTGAACAGGTTACCTTGCAAAGCAAAAGGGACTGGGAAGATGTGATTAAGTTAAGAATCCTGAGATGGAGAGATCATCCTGGATCATCTAGTTGACCCAATGTAATCGCAAGAGTCTTTAGAAGAGAAAGAAGAAGGCAGCAGAGTCAGAGAAGGAGATGTGACAACAGAAGCAGAGGTCAGAGTGATGTAGTGCCACAGTCAAGGCACATGGGCAGCTTTTCTAGAGGTTGGAAAGGCAAGGAAATGGATTCTTCCCTAGAGCTTCCAAAAGAAACACAGCCCTGTCAATCCACTTTATTTTATGACTTCCAGAACTGTAAGATGATAGATTTGTGTTTTGTATATCACTAATTTGTTGTCATTTGTTACAGCAGCAATCGGAAACTGCCCCACAGGTCACATGGATGTTGAGTGGTGGAGGCAGGATTTGAACTCTGCTTTCTGTGCTGCAGAGACCGTGCTCTTAATTTCTGGGTTAAATGCTCTTAAAATTTAAATATTTGATTTTAAAAATATGATTTGCATATTATAGCAAACACAATATTATGAAACAAAATGTAAAACCTAGACGATGTTTAAAAGTTAAAATATGAGATGTCCCAACAATACAATAGACCAAAGGGACAGAATAGAGGCCTTAGAACCAGGCTCGTCTTTGTGTGGTAAGTTAGTACAGCAATGAGGGGGGTACCACGAAGCCCTGGGGAAGCGATGGATTGCTTAGTCAATGGTGGTGGGAAACTGTATCGCTTGTGCAAAAAGTAAAGGTAGAGCTCTGCCTCACACCCTCTAAAGGAAGACTCCAGGTTGATTAAAGTTCTAAGTGTGAAAGAGAAGACAATAACACCAATCGAGGAAAATATATGAGAATATCATTGCAACTAAGAGATAGGCGAAAAAAGATAAGACAAAAATAATCAATAGATTTGACTATATTAAGTGAAAGGATTTCTGTTCAACAGAGAAATATGATAAACAGGTATCAACCTGGGAAAAGATATTTGCAGTGATTTAAAAGATAAAAGCTGGCACTATGACTCACATCTATAATCCCAGTGCTTTGGGAGGCTGAGGTGGGAAGATTACTTGAAGCCAGGAGTTGAAGACCAACTCTTTGGGCAACAAAACAAACTCTATCTCTAAAAAAAAAAACAAAAAAAAAAAAAAACAAAAAAAAAAAAACAGCTGCGGCTCACTCAGGTCGGTGAGGGAGCAAGTATAAGGGTGTTCGCTTCCGTGTTGTTTTGGTGGGAAGCACTAGCCACGATCTAGGGGCCCATTCCTGGAGGGGTGGATAAAGTGCAGACGCACCCTGCAGCCTGCTCTGCGGCCATTAGTAACACACTAGCTGTACAAAAATGTGGATAATCTTAAACACAGTGTTGAGTGAAAAAAGAAAACAACAGAGCAATTTCCATTACCCAATGCCATACACAAATTAAAACACAACATGGCCCTATATAGAGTTGGCCCTTGAACAACACAGCTTTGAATTGCACAGGTTCTCTTACACACAAATTTTTTTCAGTAAATATATTGGAAAATTTTTTGGAGATTTGCAAGTCTGAAAAACCTCTCAGTTGAACTTCTGAGACAGCGAGATCTACCCTCCTTTTCTTCCTCCTCCTCAGCCTAGTCAACACAAAGACAAGAATGAAGACCTTTATGATGATCAACTTCCACTAAATGAATAGCAAATATATTTTCTCTTCCTGGTGATTTTCTAAATAACATTGTCGTTTCTCTAGCTTACTTTATTGTAAGAATATAGCATATAATACATATAATATATAAAATATGTGTTAATCAACTGTTCATGTTATTGGTAAGGCTTCCAGTCAACAGGAGGCTATTAGTAGTTAAGGTTGGGGGGAGTCAAATGTTATACATGGATTTTCAACTGTGTGGGGGCATCAGTACCCCAAAGCCCTACATTGTTCAAGGATCTACTGTATTCTACAAGGAAACAGACTTATCCAAGGGCTTTTATCAGACACATTGAAGTGAGTGCCTGCAGGAAGGGAATAGAGGAAGAGATCAGGAATAAAAAAGAAAACAAATTGAATTGGAATGATGACTCCTACAGAGCATTAATGCTAATATGATATGTAACCCAATATCTTTCTACACCTGAAATAATAGAAATAATAGTTTAAAAAGAGGGAGACTGATTTTTACAAAAAGTCACACCAAACTACAGGAACAGGTCCCCAGGGGTAGCCGCCTTTCCCTGCCACGTTGGTTAGAAGATACGAAGTGTTGACAGGTAGCTAATGTTATCTCATTCTCTACAATACTCTGAGAGTTAGGAAGAATGAAACAGGGTAACTTGTATCTGGAAAAGGCCTCTTGACGTAAATTCACTTAAAATGAGGACTAAAATGTCATTTCAAGCAGCGAAAAACATTAGAACAGGATCTTTTTAAGCTTGAAAAATGAAATTAAAAATTATGAAGATATGTTTTGTCTCATATTTTACAAAACCACATTTCCAGTGCAACTTTGGTCTGCTGTATTTCTAGTGTTCAAAATCAGTATTTAACCAGAAAACAGAAACTCCTTGAGTGTTTAAAACAGAGGGATTTTAATACTGCCCAGTGGTAACACCGATGATGGAAAAGCCAAGAGGCCACACAGGGTGGGGAGAGGCACCCAGAGATTAGCAGCGGCAGGAAGCTGCCACCACCCTCAGGCTGCAGTGACAAAAGGACAAAGTAGGATTATCAGAGCCCAAGGCCCAGTGTCACCTGGGAAAGCCGAAACCACAGCAGGCCTGTCTAGTAGGACCTGAAGCCATGGAAGAGATATGGTGGCTGCTGGAGACCCAGCAGAAGCAGAGAAACCAGGAGAAATACTCCGGTCTGTCCCTTCCACCAGCAGCCAGCCTTGCCCCCGGGCCTTCCATGAGCCGAGCCCAGCTGACTCGGAGGCTGGGAAGCAAAGCCTGCAGCAGCCACCCGGATACAGAGCAGGACGGGAAGGGGAGGCACGGACTGGGCAGAGGGCCGTGGGCAGGGCCAGTGCAAGCCCTGGAAGGAAGCAAAGCCCTTCCTCCCAGTCTCTACGTGACACCCCATCCCTCTTGTCCCCCATGGCTTTTGCCTGGAAAAGGGAGGACAGGACCTCCGTACTTCACCGTCTGCTTCCCGCTTCCTGTAATCCACGGGAGTCCTGGTGGGCAGCTACTCACTTCCTCTGCGTCATATTCTGAGCTTTTCTACCCTGAGCTTATAATAAAACCTCAGGGGACTTATCTACCAGGCCTGGCTCTTTGGGAGTTTAAGAGGAATTAAAAAATATTTTTCTCCCTAAAGCCTGGGTTTTAAGACTGTTGTCTTAACGTGGACAAACTAGCTTTGAGTCTCAGCACTGATCAACGACATCTTTTCCTCCTTCCTTGGGGCAATAAACCTCATGGTTCACTTCAGCCTTAGATGTGGAAGGCTGCAAAAGGACATGATAAAGGAGGAAATGAAAATACATCTGCTAATGGCCCCAGAAATAGCACACCCATCGCACTCCCCCTTCTGGGATGGTTCCTGCACGACAGCAGCTGTGCCAGCAGCTGCAACTGCTCTCACTCAAGCAACTCTATCAGGGGGCTTCTCTCGCGGGTTCCATTTTACAGATTTGTTGCCACTGAGGCTCAGGGAGATTGATCGCCTATTCAGAATCTTAATAAATAGAATGGGATTTGAACCCAGATCAATTCTGAATTTTCATTTCCAGCTGCTTCTTCCTCTCCCTCCTACCCTGGTTTCTCAACTCTTAATTCTTGTTCACAATCTCATTCCTGGCCTCTTCTCACCACCATTCTCTCTTTAGGCTTTTAGACAGTTTGATTCAAGAAACAGAGTGGCTGCTAATCATCTCTGATGATGAGGCCCAGCCTGGCATGTTCACAAGGTCATAAGTACAACCACTGTTAGTACAAAGTCTTTATTAAACATCAGCCTGCACACGTGTCTCAGCCTGGGTCCTCCCCCGCCCAAAAGCAGCCCCTGAGATGAGGGCTTGGATGTAGGTGGTTTATCTGGAGAGTGATTCCAGGGGGCAGGAGTGAGGGACAGTGAGATGGGGAAGGAGGAAAAGCCACCAGAAATTGCCATATTGAGGCCATCACCAAGAGCAGCTGGGGTTAGACCTCTTGGGAATATAGAGGCTTCTATAGACAAGCTTCTCAGACTTGTCCCCGTGTGGACAGAAGCATTTATCCTTCAGCTCCCAACCTCCACCAGCTGAAACTCTCCTGTACCCCTGGGTTGTGCATGGCTGGTGGGTGCTGTGGACGAACCCAGACCCCCCAGCAGAGATGAAGGCTTATTCCCCCAGCTGCCCTGCCAGGAGTGCTGCTTCAAGACAGTCCTCAGCTACGAGCCCTCCTAGAGAAGCTTCGGCTGAAGAACACTGCCTCGTCCATGCTTCCTTCCATGGAGAAGCCCGCATGCTGGTCAACACTGGGACATAGAAGCCTGGCCCATCCCCCTAAATTGGGCAACTCTGTGAGGCCATCTCAGCTCCAGAGCCTGGAGGGGTTGGCTCAGGCCTCTGTAGAGACTGCATCACAACCCAGCTTCTTCCTCTGCCCACGCCTGCCTTCATGACCTCCCTTCCTCGGGGCTGATCCCGCACTCTACTTCCCAGAGGACGAGACCTGCCACAGGCGTAGGTGCTGCACATCTGCCCTCCGATGAAGGAAGTCCCAGAGAAAGAAGCAGAGAACACGTGCCTGGTGGAGAGGTGCTAGAGGCACAAAGTGGCAGGAGGACCCAAGGCTCCCCTGGACTGTCCACCGCGGCTGTGGCTACACTCTGGGCCGGGAGGGCGTGAGGGCAGGGACCAAGAGGCATCCGATACAACTTGAATCAAAGCTGGTTCCAAAACCATTAAGCACATCTGGGTCTTGCTCTATTGAAGCTCAGTGATAATAATAATAAATTGCTGTTGGTTTTGGGCACCTCAGTGAGCTCAGGTGAATTAATGTTAATGAGAAGGAAAAGTGGAAAACTGGGATTTCAAGAACAGCCATATGCTAAAGACATGCTGCCACGCACCAAAGTGCTGTGCTTTTCGTGAGCCCGACAGCTGCCTTCGGTCCCTGCAGCGACGCTGGGAAGAGCCCAGAGAGCATCAGCATTCCCCTCACCGCCCTGCCAGTGCGGCGTGGAAAAGGCCTAGTCACCAGGGAGGGCCTGCTTCCAGTCCTTTCCTCCCAAGTCGCTGAGAGGAGCTGAGAGGCCCATAATCAGAGGAAGCAAAGACTCGTCTCTGCTTTTTGCCAGGGGAATCCTGCCAGAGGGAAGCGGTGCTGAGCTGTGAACCAGGCGTGGGATGAAGGCCCAGGACGGCGTCGCCGAGCTCAGGCGTGGCCACCCAGGCCTGTATGTGGGCACGATGCTCTGTGTTTTGTGGCCGTTGGAGGGTTTCTAAATCACTGTTTCAGCTTATTTAGCAATTCATTTAAAGAAGCCCTCCTAATAGGTGAAAAGCCAGAAGAGAAGAAGACAGTAGATTAGAAATTCTAATAAGGGATAAAGGAATTTTCTTTTATTTGTCTAAGAACAAAAGACAAGAAAAGATCATAATAATGAAAATAATTCTAGCACAGATAGTGGAAAAATTGACTGGACCAAGAAGATATTGAAGGACTTTCAGAATAACTGAATTGCATTCAAGGTACTCGGTCCCTTGAACGTGGGCCAGCGACTCCTCCTTACTGAATATTTATGAAGTTGGCAGGGGTGAGGAGCCGTCTGTGAATCCAGAGATGCTCCAAATTACATCTGGGGAAAGAGAGAGTCACTTAATAAGGCAACAAAGGTGAATAATTGTACAAAGTATCTAGTGGCATCTTTGGTCCTGTTCCTTTGGCATAGTGCCAAGCAGAGTGGAATTTTCAGCCTCCGTCTTCCCTTCCAAATGGAAACTAAGCTAACAGTATTCGGGAGAAAGAAGTTTCACAGACTTCTGAGTACCTGACTTGGCAAAAGTGAGACTCAGAATTTCCCACAGCCCTGTTAGTGGCGGTGGATGCTTCTGGCAAAGCAGGCCTTGGCTTTGACAAAGTCAGGTACCCGCCGCTATGGGAAAGCATTGTTGAGAGTTATCTAGATCCTCCAGGAGAAAAAGGCAAAATTGTGTGATTGTCATGTCACTGCCCGTTCCCCAGTGTGCCCAACGGGGAGAGGCTTTGAATGGATTAGTCAAGCAGCACAATCACTGTCTGATCCTCCGTCACTGGAGGAAATGAGTCTGCCATAAATTCCCGTTGTGAGTTTCTGAAGGGCAAGGACTGTGTCCCATTCTCTTGTGACTGTGCTGTGGTTGGCACGACAGAGCCCGTGCCCAGAGGCTGGTGGCTGAGCAGGGAAAGGGAAGCTGAGGCTGCTGTGAGCGCCCTCCCTCCCCCATCCTCCTCCTGCCCACACGGACTCAGGGGCTTGTTTCTCAAGACCGTATCAGCTACTGTTGGGATTGGGTTTGGGCCAGGATTTTCCAGATAATCATATCCAAGAGATCTCCAAAATAAAAGTTTAATGGGAACTAAAAATCTGAAGTAAATGGCACCGATATTCCAACAGAAGAAATGCTAAGCAATCAGAATAAAAATTCAGGAGGCAAAGCCGGGGGAGTGTGGAGCAGGCGGGATCAGTAATACTGGTTTTGTAAAATTTAATAAAACCTATAATTGACCCTCATTAGATTTATTCACATTACAAAAAGAAAGCTGTTTGCTAATGAGAAAAGCTTTATTCCCCAAATTTCAGATCACGAATTCATTTTCCCTCTTCCTTGCTGGTTTGGCCCATTTTTAAATGGCTTGGTTAAAACAATTATTAATCCTAAATTAAATATCCATGACAATTAATCCCCCAAGAGCCAAGAAAAGTTGCTGCTGCTTCCTACCTCATTTTCTCTGCAACCAAAGAGTTATTTTCTTTCTTTCATGCTACTTGTGACCAGAAAAAATATACTCTAGGTTAAAGGGAAGAAAATAAATAAAAATAAAATAGAGAGAGTGAAAACATTTGTTAACTGGGCCACAGACAGGCATTTTTAGCTTTGTTCCCGTGCGCTTCCCATTAAGGATTATATTTAAAAATGAAAGAGCAAGTTTTATTATTAGCTGTCTACCTCAGTGTAAAATATGAATAATAACTGCAGCTCATAAATTGTTTCAAGGTTTAAAAGCGTTAACCTATGTAAAGTGCTTAAAACAGTGTAGTGCATACGCCAAGGGCTGGCTGCTCTCAGCTGTTACCATTAATTCTCCCCAATAAGTTCTCACAGGGACTTGGGCTACTATTTTGGCACTCCTTCAAATAATATTTTTAAAAAATATCTGTTCGACATTCAATTTGTAGAGGTGTTGAGAAACTAATATTCTATTAATAAACACATATTTTTTCTACGTTTAAAATAAAAGTAATTGCTCACATTGGTTATCTGCAATTTTCTGGACCAGAAAAACTGGGCAACATTGTAAATGGTTTAAATATTGAGATAATAAATCATTCCTTCCATTATACATTTTTCTGTTTCAAAATTGCAGCAACAGTAGCTGCTAAATTCATCCATGGCCAGCTGGCTAGGCTTGCAGTTGGTGGTCCTGCGGCTAATATTCCACCTCCCACAGGTAAGTGACAAAGGGACACGACTCAGTGCAGCCAGTCTTGGCCACGTGTTTCTGCTCGAGGTCCTGCCTTCCTTGGCAGGAATGGGGCCACATTTTTGTCAATTGGAACAAACCTCAACAAAGTCGAGGTGGGTATTTTACTTCCACTTGATGACATCCTCCCCGCCACACCCCGAGGAAGCCTAATTTACGTTTTACCAGTCACACACAGTGTCATGTTTGGAAACCTGAGTTAAGGGACACCACATTTTCCAGGGCACAGTTAGCATCCCTTCCTGACTGCACTTCTAATCAGTGCCCACCCTTTGACTTAGCCTCAGATGGCTCCCAAACCAACTCCTACCTCATTAACACTCTCTTCAAATTCTCCATTTAATTGAGCCTTATTATTTCTGCAGAATCATCAAGCCATTTCAGCGCAGGGCCAAAGCTACCAGGAGAAAGCAAGGAGAGGAAAGTAGAGGCTGAGAGGGCTAGGCAAGAGGAGACCAGGATTTCCGGATGCAGATTTCACTCTGAGCTGGAAATGATTTGCCCTTTGGGTTCCTGTAAAATCTGTGCCATTTATCCGCCAGCCTCTCCGAGGTTGCAAACTGGAGCATCTCCCTGCGGGTAGTCACCTTGACCGTAAAATGGGCAGTTTCTATACTTGTCTCATTCCGTCCTCACAGCCACTTTGTTACAGTTGCATTCACCCACAACTCAGAGAAACCCAAGTAGAGTGATTTAACCACAATAAGGGTTTTCTTTTCCTTGTGTGACAAAAAGTCCAGACACATAGCTGCCCAAGGCTGGTACAGCTACTTAGGAATCGTCAGGAACCCAAGACCCTGTGCCACCATCCTGAGCAGGTAGCCTCTGTCCTGCTCATTGAAAGATGGCTGCCCCTCCCCCAAACAGCCTCTGTGCCCCAGGCAAGAAGAAAGGGAAGGGCAGAGAGTAAAAGGCTGTGATGGCCAGCCGAGTCTACCCCTATTTCTAAGGAAAACAATAGCTTTCCTGGAAGCCACGCCCGCCTTCTGGTCACATCTCTTTGGCACCGGCTGGCCATATGATCACTGCTGGATGCAAAGGAGGCTGGGGTGGGGAGAGCCTTACCCAGAACCAGAGCCCCTCCAAACCAGGTCGGGCCGTTGGCAAGAGCCCTGAGGAAATGGGTATAGAGGGAAGTAGTGCCTGCCACGGTGCCAGTATTCCTGTTTTACTGATGAGGAAACAGATTTTGAAGCATTTCGAGACCCCTTCCAGCCCATGCAGCTGGTCGGTGGCAGAGCCAGACTGCCCCTCCAGAAGCTCCGTCCACACACAGGTTTGCGTGGCATGATGCAGTGGACAGGAGCACAAAAGGACTGATCAGTCTTTTCCTCCACCGCGTTATAGACACAGCCTCAATGCAAACAGCAGGAATGACTTAACCTACGTAGCCTTGGGTAATCTCTTATTTGCCAATGATGTAAATATAATTTGTGCTTTCACCTATTTTACCAAAGGAAAAAAAGTTCAAATGACTTACTCCAACTATTAGGGTTGGCCCCCGGAGCAGTGCCAGACTTCTGATGAGTTGAGGAGAGAAGAGCACGCCACCCCGTTGGAGATGTGGCCTTGCTCCATGAAAGAAACCCTAGAAAAAACAAAGAAGTGGAAAGCTAATAAACATCTCCATCATGTTTCTTTAATGAGGTTGGCTCGAGAATTAAAAATTACTTCCAGGGGCTGCTGGACTTGGGTCTATGACCATTCAGAGAGGTGGGAGGTGCCTGGGCAGAGTGGGCTGGAGAGTTACTTGGTTCCTCTTCAGCAGCTGTGAGATGCTACGATTACCTGTCTAATTTCATAGCCACACAGGCGGTGCACTGACTAAACCAGCCCCAGCACAAACCTCGGGCCTGACTTTTCTCATTTGCTTCTGTCTTCTAATCTATCAACCTTACTCTCCTTCTTGGCCATCTGGGTTTGCTAGCCCACTGCAAAGCCTCCCCTTCATCTTGTACTATATGTATTCATAGCCTTGGACCCTAGTTCTGGTCAGAAGAGTCACAAAATCCAAACACAGATCTGCGGAGGACATTAGCACACAAAGCTACTGCACTAGTCTGACTTAGCTACTCCCACAGCCTGGCTCAGTCCCTCATGTCCCAGCCACCTCCTTGCCTGTGCCTGGGTGAGGCCCTCTGCCAGACCCGACCTGTCTTCTTACCACAGCCTCCGCCAGGTGAGCCCCGTCTCATCCTTCGGTCTCAGTTTAGTTATCCCCAGCTCTCTGGGACGAGGCTAGGATCCCCTCCACAGGGCTCCCGTGGCACTGAGTTCTGTCTAAAGTCAGAACCAGCCACACTGTGTGGTTAATGGATTTCTAGGGGAATCAAACCATTTAGTCTCCAAACCAGAACCCCTGAGAAGGAAATGTAGTGCTATTATACTTACACAAGAACAATAGCATAAACGAAGACATGTGCTTAAGCCCACCGATATCGGAATTGTTAAAATGTGAAGGAAAAAGGGTGCATTTTATAATCAGTAAAATATAGTATTTAATCTTTCAGATTCTGTTTGGGCAAGTGAAAGCTGTGCCTTTACAAGGCCTTTTTTAGGTATTCTGCTGCTAGCGTTGTCTGTTTATTTTGTTTTTTCTTAAGTGATAGAACCTATACTTAGGGAGGCAGCCACTTTGGTGCGCTGCCTGCAGGAGTGGAAATTGGCTTCACGTATCTGGACAATATTTGACGCTGTGCATCAGGAGCCTTAAACTCACTCACATCCTTTGACTCAGCAATTCTGTCTCTGGTTTATTCCACTCTCCTGTGGACTAATCAAATCTCCTGTGGAAATATTCAAAGTCCTGCAAGAATATTTGTTCATGTTCATCATAACATTAGTAAAACACAGGAAATACTTTAAATATTTAACTTATAAAGTGCGTTAAATAAATTATGGTACAATTCTTTTGATAGAATACAAGAAGCTATGCAAAAATTAGGTTGTGAAAGTTGATTTAAGGGCATGTTGTTAAGTAGAAAAAGATTTAAAAAATAATTTATACATAATTCCCTTTTATTTTTTAAAGGTTTGTAAAAGAACTGTAGATGTTTTCCCTGAATGACAGAAAAGATTTGAAGGATAGGTACACCATAGTGCTTAAGATAATGTTTATAAAAAGTTTATAATGTTTATAATAATTTTTTTCCTTTATGCTTTTCAATATTTTTCAATGTTAAATATAGATAACTTAAAATTACAAAACAATCCTAGTATGTACTTTTAAATAAAAAATAGTTTAGGTGATGTTTCTGTGTTTCTATAATTCATCTCAATCTTAGAAAAGAGAGGTATTTTTGAAACAAATTCCCCCCTAGGCTGAGAGCTGATTTGGGGTAATAAAGCCTAGTGTCTTATCTTGCCAAACATTTTCTTTTTGGCATACAAAGGGCCAATTTTAAATACAAGATCACATTTTTAAACTGTTTTCTTAAGAATTTTTTTAAGGGAAAGAATAGGTTTTCATATTTGTCCTTTTTATGGAACTATACAAAATTGGCTTCAGAGCCACCTTTCGTAAACATGTAGTGTTATGCACTGGATGTTTGTGTCTCCCCAGACTTCATATGTTGAAATCCTAACCTCAAAGATGATGGTTTTAGGAGGTGGGGCATTTGGGAGGTGATTAGGTCATGAGGGTGAAGCCCTCATGAATGGGAGTAGTGCTCTTATAAGAGAGACCCAGAAGAGCTCTCTTGCCCTGTTCTACCACATAAAGATACAAGACACAAGTCGCAGTCCGCAACTCAGAAGAGGCCCCTTACCAGAACCAGCCATGCTGACTCCCTGATCTCAGACTTCCAGCCTCCAGAATAGTGAGAAATAAATTCCTATTGTTTATGAGCCACCCAGTTTTGGTATTCTGTTACAGCAGCCAAAATTGACTAGTGCATACAAAAAACTTGTGTATGTCTTCCAGCAGAAAAGCTGAGTCCCTCCAGGCCTTAGGGCCCAAGATTCCAGCTGCCGTGAAGAACGATGCTGTCACACCAGGGTTAGCAGCAGAATTTCCATTGTGGGTCCCAATCCTTAGCATGAAGCTTCCTGAACAACAGAGAATCTGTGCCAACCAGCACAGACCAAAATTTACGAGGGGGGTCTCTACGTGCAGGTTATTTCCTGTTGCCTGTCAGCCTCACCCTTCTATATATATGCTATTCTGCAAGTTCAGGGCTAGAAGACTGTCAACTATATTCCCAGAATCCCTGCTGGCAGGCTCTCTGTGAAGCCTGGCCAATGGAGATATTGGCTGAAGATCAATGGGAGAAAGGAAGAGGCCATCTGCTTCTGGCTCCCATACTGTGACAGTAGCTGGGGATACTGTCCTAGCAGTGGGATGGGGCGATTCCAGATTGGGCAGCGGAGCCAAGGCAGCCCTTTTCTGCCGTTGCAGTCCTAGTCTGCGAATACTTTTCTGCATCACCTCTTCCCAGCGCAGCAGCAGGTCAAGGCTCGTGGGTTCCAGCTCATACTGATCTCTGGGTAGCACTTTTCCTCCCCATCACTCTTCTAGCTCCTCTTCTAGTAATCAGTTTTCTATATTAAATTCTCTCTGTTTGAAATACCTAGATTGTTTCTCTTTTCTTGATTGGACCATAAGTGATTTACCATAATAGCTGAGATGAACAAATTCAGGGTGTTTATATTTTAATATTCTGGAAACCGATACTGCACTTCCAATATCCTTCCAAGAAACTGGAAATCCCAGCTGGAGAATCTTCCATCTCCCCCATGTTTTGAATGCTCTTTACTTTTGAGATGGGATCAAAACCATGTGTGGCAACTTCTGGGTGCATAAGGGCCTGAGGGCCATAAGGGATCTGAGCAGCTATGTCCAGGTTGCAGCCATCCATAGTGAGAATCCCCTCTGCTCCCCACTCGACCCAGAAAAGGCCTGGACAGAAGAAACACCATTGATACCCAAATAAAATATGCCTAAGGGCTAGCTGGTGGCTGTCATTGGGGCTTTATATTGGGCTGGGACCGTGCATGTTCTGTGGAAGGGAGAGAGGAGGGGCTTGCAGCGAAAACATGGAAGTTGGGAGGGTTTGAGTAGTTAGAATGGGAAATGGGAGAACACCCACATGGGACACTCTGAAGCCCTGGTCTCCCTAATGAGGAAAGTTAGCTAAACAAATCCCCTGAGTCTATGTGATCTGAGGTCTCACACTGGATTTCTTCCTAAAGGTGTTGTTTAAAATACCATCAAAGGTCATTTTGTATGTAAGATACAGAAAACTAGCAAAGCAGTATTTTAAAAGGGGTAATTACTCATGCCTCCAACACACACACTCCACTGACCTCCGGTGCACTCTGTTCCACCTGTCTCAGATCAACAGAAGAAGTCTCACGCTGGAGAGATTGGCCAATTCCTTTCATTTTCCTTCCTACCCAGAAGACAGTGTGGGGCTCCCCCAATTCCTTGAGGCAGAAAAGAAGGAGGGTGGGACAAGAGTTATGTTCCAATATTGGGGTAACTGAGGGTCAGTTCCAGGTCCCAGTCATTTCTATATCTCAGCAGAATAGCATATAGGCAGCACCCAATAAATGTGTATTGAATCAAATTTGGTCTGCACTTCCCTGCATCTTCTCTGCAAGTCTACCAACTGGAAAGCACTTTGCAATTCTGTTTCTGAGCCAATATACACACCATCATTTCTTTTAGCAACCTTCTGGGACTTGGACTAGCTCTGAGAAATCCGCTAGCATTAGGGAGTCCTGTGAAAGGGCGTGAGGATAAAGACAGACAGTCAATGATCAATATATTTTTGCTCACTGATGATCAACTTGTATGTTAACCAGTACCAAGTGAGCAGGTCGCATCAGACGTGCAATGGCAACGAAATGGCTCACTTCTTGGGCAAGACTAACTTGAAATTTCTTTAGAAGAAAGAGGCTAGGAGATGAGCTTCCCCTTCCGAGAAGTAAATTGGCAGGGCTGACTAATTAAAGTTAAAGCAAATGTCTGAGTCACACTTCCTGGCTTTCTGGCTCCCTTCTTTTGGTCTCCCACTTATTTCTGAAACATGTGCTACTCCGCTGGAAAACACTGTGGATAACACATTTGACACTAATGTAGACACTAATGATTTTAAGTTTCTCCAACCAAATCTGAGGATTTGTCTGTGATACAAATAAATATGTGCTTTGGGCTGTGATTTTTTTCAGCTAAGCTATTTAGAGTTCCACACGCTTGTTTTCGCCTTTTTTCTGTAAAGCACAAAGGTTTTCACAAATGCAGGGTGTGTGCATTGGGGGAAGGGCTGATGTGGGAACTTACTGAGCCCTGGATTGTTAAAATCCTACGGGAATATGAATGTCATGGTCACTTTTCTTGCAGGTAAATGGGGTGGAAATTTCAATTCTTGGTTTCACAGCACACATTTCAAAAGGAGCCTCCTTATGGTTTTGTAATTGATTTTCAAATAGTTTTTTTTAAGTGAAATAATACTGCAAGTCTGCAATAAAAAGCATTGGTTCCCATCCTCCCCATTCCCCAATCCTCATGTCTACTCCCCAGAGACAACACTTAGTTCAGATGTTTGTCCTGAGTGCTCACCCTGCTATTTCTAAATAACATCCTTTGGCTACAATTTCTTGATTTATCAGTGTCAGAAATGCTCTATTGACTTCCTATTAGGGTACATGAGGATTTATCACTCTTACAGGTCACCAGCCCCATTGCCATTTTACCCGATCTTCTAATACGCTATTTCAGGAATTAAACAGGCAGCCGATGATTACAGTATTAATGACTACGTAAATATTGATCAATGCTGAGGCAGGGGGCCACTTTCATCTTTTCATCTCTGCACAAGTTTTTGTTTTCCCTGAAGTTAATCACTGCCCCAATCTTTTCCATTTACATCATTTTCTATGTACTTATTTCTATTTTTTCTCCGTATTTTCCAATGGGTCTGCAAACTGCCTCTGAATAACATAAATGACCCAGCATGTCCCAGCATGCTCTGTCAGTGGTGCTGATTTCTGTTGCAGAGAGCGCCCTCTGTGGCTCTCCATCCTTCTCCTGTGTTCTGGACTGTGTGTGGACTGCATTCCAGGTTCCCTTCGTGGCCCTTTTGGGCTGTCGAATCTAATATCTTTCTCTTTTCTTTTCTTTTTTTCTGTTTTCTCCCTTCTTTTGCTTAAGCACATCCTCCAGTAGTTTCCCAGTACCGGTTGCTTGAGAAGCAATTTTTTGGGCTTGTGCCCATCTAAAAATATTTGCTTTCAAATTTGATTGGTGGCTTGGAAATACAGATTCCTTGGCTCAAAATGATTTCTCTTCATACTTTTAAATTCATTGCTCCATTGTCATCTGGCTTCCATTATGCTCGGGAGAATTTATGCCATTGTGCATCCCAATCCTTTGTTTGGGACCATTTGTGTCCCTCCCTGGAAGACTTCAGGATCTTTTTTTTTATCCCTCATGTGCCTCGGTGAGGATCTTTTTTTTCCATTTCCTGAACTGGATGATTATTGTACCTAAAAGCTCTGGAAATTTTTCTCGTAATGTTTCTTTAATAATTCTCTTCTTTTTCTTTTCTCTCATTTCCCTTTCTGGAATTCTGGATTGATGATCTAATTTTCTTATCTTCTCTGCCCTATCATCCATATTTTTGACTTTTTGTTCTATTCTCTGGGAGAGTTCATTTACTTTATCTTCTAATTCTGCTATTTAATTTTTTTTTTCTTTCTTTCTTTTTTTTTTTTTTCACAGGATCTTGCTCTGTCACCCAGGCTGGAGCAGCTTGATCATAGCTCACTGCAGCCTCAAACTCCTGGGTTCAAGCAATCCTCTTGTCTCTGCCTACCAAGCAGCTAGAACTAGAGGCATGCACCATCATGCCTGACTAATTTTTAAAATTTCTTTTGTAGAGACAGGGTCTCACTATATTGCTCAAGTTGGTCTCTAACTCAGGCTTTGAGCAATCCTCCCACTTCAGCTTCCCAAAGTGCCAGGATTACAGGTATGATCCACCATGCCTGGCCACTCAGCTATTTAATTTTTTAAAATGTTAGTTACATTTTTAATTTTCAAGACTGCTTTTATATTCTCTGTTGCTCCTTTTCCATGACATTCTTGTGGTTTTGGCTGAACTATTTCTTCTCTCTCTGAGGGGATTAATTTAACGAGCATGTACATTTGTGCAGTGGGGGAGGTGTCCAGGGTGTCAGTCTCCACTTTGAGTGTGGGCAGGGCTTGTGGACTGGTCAGCGTTAGCAAGGAGATGAATCTTCTCTAAGATTCTTTAGAGAAGGACTCTCCAGTTTCCTAGTTTCCTGTCTGGAGTAGAGGCAGTAAGAAAAACAACGGAGGGCCCTGCTCAGGACGTGGACTTGCAGACTTTCATTTCACCAGCCGGCTAGGAGCCCCGCAGCTCTCTGCCACCTCCACAGCGCCTGTGCCCCTGGGTCTGAAATGGCCGAAGGGAATCATTTTCTCCAGACAAGAAGTCTCTCATCTCCTGTGGGTGTAGGATAAGACCTAGGGTCCATCCACTGTGTATATAGATAAAGCTGATGTTTTACTGTGTCCGCTACAACTTCTGCAATTTTGGTGTTTGAAGGCCCTGGACTTTTCCAGATCTCTGTAGGGTAGTCTGTCTCATTCTTTCTTTGCACTTGAGCTGAGACTGCCTCCACGTGCAAAGTCAGAGACCACATCTCCAAATGTCTTCTGCTTCCAAAGATTTCTAGAAATCTCTTCTTTGTGTCTTTTTGCTTCCTTGTTCTCTCTGTCCAGAATGAACCTAATTTTATTCTTTTGTTGTCATTTTAGGGGAGTTTTAGGAGGGAGCAAAGATAAAGATTCATCTAAAATATTCATCTAAAACATATCCATCCAGAATATATAAAGAACTCTTACAATTCAACCATAAAAAGACAAACAACCCAATTCAGAAGTGGGCCAAGGATGTGAATAGACATTTCTTCAAAGAAGATATACAAATGGCCAATAAGCACAAGAGAAGATGCTCAACACTGTTAGTCATTAGGGAAATGCAAATCAAAGCTACAATGAGATACCATTTCATATCCATCAGGAGGGATATATATACATATACATATACATATATGTGGGAAACAGCAGGTGTTGACAAGGATGTGGGAAACTTGGAACCCTTATACATCACTGGTAGAAGTGTAAAATGGGGCAGCATTTTCCCCGGACAGCAAAAGAGAATCTAGGGTCTGACTATTGACCACCCAGTCATCCCTTCCTTTTTCAAAAGGTGTTTATTGAGCACTTACTATTTGCCATACAACTATTGGGGATTCAGTTAGGAGTGAAAACAAACCCAATCCCTGTCCTCAGATAGTTTTCAGTCAAGATGGGGAGATGGACACTAATCAGATAGGTGCACAAATATGGAACTATAACTGTGGCAAGTGCTGCAAAGGAAAAGCTCCGTCGTCTATGGGAGAGTGCAATAGGAGGACTCAATGGGCTTTTGGGGACTGGGAAGTCTCCCCTGAGAAAGTGCCCTGTGAACTGAGATGTGAAGTTAAAATACACAGTAGGAGCTCATGGAGATGATGAGAATGCGAGAGGTGAAGGAGAACGTCCTCGACAGGAACAAAGACCCCTAGAAAAAAGTGCGCGTGACATGTTTGAGGAACTCGAAGCTGACCTTGTAGCTGGCTCTTCAAAAGCACAGCTCAGAAAGGAGTGAGTGGACGCTGAAGCAGTGGTCCAGGGCCAGAAGCATCCTTGAGGCCACAGCTGCAGTTTTGGTCTTTATCTGGAAGGTAACAGCAGGTCACAGAATGGTTCTAAGCAAGGAGAGATATAATCCCATTTTTTGTTTGGAAAACTACATTGGGCTTCTGAATGCAAAAGAGACTGTGGGGGGAAAATATCAATGAGAAGTAACTGTTAGAGCAGTCCAAGTGTGAAAAGCCAGTGGGTGGGCAAAAGCTTGCAGTGGGGTTGGAGAGGAGAGATATTTAGGAGGTAAGTGTTAACAGGCTCTGGCAATGAATCTGGCATGGGGAGGGGTGCGAGGGAGGTGTCCAGGGTAAGCGCTGGTGTCGTTTGGGCAGAATGTGGAAGAAGGCTCGTGGGGCAGGGCGGGGAGAGCAGGCGCTTGGTCCTGGGCATGTTGCCCGTGAGGTGTTTCTGAACCACGGGGTAGAGCTACCGAGGACGGAGGGGCAGCGGGGTACAGGGGCTGCACTTGGAGGTGAGACCTGGGCTGGAAGTGCACATTTGGATCTCACGGGCGTGCCGACAGGCGGCATTGCTTCCCACGCAGCTGTCGCGTGCCTTAACAAGGGCCAGGTAACAACGGTTGAAACAAGAAATAAAAAGACAGAAACCTCAACCCAAATCTGCTTTCCTCAAGTCAGTACACAGGCTGACCCCTCCCCACGTGCCGGGCCCCATCCTGGAGGCCGAGAGGCAGTTTGGGAGAACACTGACACTCTAGCTGGAAGAGGAAACCCGAATACAGATACGAAAGCAAAAAGCGGAGCACCATGAGGCTCTGTAACTGAGCACGGCGACTGCCGAGCAAGGAGGTGAAAACATGAGCCTCCTGCTTTTTCTGGCTGGTCGTGGAGATGACAGTGCCTCAGTGTCCACCGCCCCCCTCACCGGGAGCCCTGGCGGCACTTCCATCACCCCTGCCCCTGGACCGCACAGGACAGCCAAGGCACCCACAGACAGCCAACCCCTCTCCCTGCCACGTGCCTCTCTCCTTTCTTCCCTTCCCGGGTCATTCTCTCTTTCCCCATCAGCAGACATGCAGAAGCCGAGGTCTTCACTTCCTGCATCCTGGGGGAAGCGCAGACTCACCGAATGTGAAAATCAGCCGGCCCCGAAGAGCAACTGGCCCAGCGCTTTGTCAAAGTGGGGCCCCAGGTGGGTGAACGAAACCCCCCCTCAGCACCCACGCCCAGACCGCCCAACCCTGTGGCATCCACTGCCTGTGGCCTTCTCTCTAGGGTCCCCAGCGACCACATGGCCACTCACAGTTTCCCCGGTTCCCTGACCATGGATGTTCCTGACCACCCTCCTACCTCCCTGTCCTCTGCTACATTTAAGACAAAGCTTCAGGCCACCGCCCAGCCTCTGCTGGCCTGGCCCCTTCTCTGTTCTCGAAGGGGCCTTCCCTGGCTGTGCGCTGAAGGGAGCAGAGCACGACCGCTCTGGTCCAGCGACCCTCTGCTCAGGCAAAGTCCCCATCCTCACCTGAGCTCGTTGGGCTGGACTGAGGATTAAATAAGATAGCATGTGGTAAAGCACATGGCAAGTACTCAAAAAAGTGGTGACAATTTTAACATCTCTTAAACTAAACTAGTTATCTTTTCTCCACCTCCGGATATAAATGGAACTAACAAACTTCAGTGATTTCAGACTTCATCTCCCTTGGAAATGTCTCCCAAAGTTATGCTTCTATCTGTTAGGAATGCTTTCAGACTATATAGAAAGCCCAATTTACAGGGGGTTTATTAGATAATGAGCTGTTTCTATTCACAACACTTCTGACACCAAATGTGTGGGTTGTTCTCCACACCAACCAATTCTCCAACTCTCTGGGCACCAGCTGGGTGTCCTATAATTCAATTCAGTTCTGGCTCTAACTACCCAGAGTTAACGTCAGACTCCACAGGTTTAAGGGCTCATCCCACAAGACTACCCTAATTTCAGATGCCAGTCACAAGTATGGGGTCCACAGGGTGCCCACACTTCTGTCCAACTTGGCTACAAATTGGGGATTGCCACACAATCGCTTCAGGTTTTATAATTTGCTAGAACTCAGAAAACTCAAAGAAACATTTTAATTACTATTCCTGGTTTATTATAAAGGTTTATTATAAACTCAGAAACAACCAAATTGATGAGCTGCATAGGGCAAGGTATGGAGGAAGGGTGCAGAGTTCTCATGCCCTGTCTGGGCACGTCACCCTCTCAGCAACTCCGTGTTTTCACCAGCCTGGAAGCTCCCCGAATCCCATTGTTTAGGGTTTTTTTTTTTTTGAGACAGAGTCTCACTGTGTTGCCCGGGCTAGAGTGCCATGGCGTCATCCTAGCTCACAGCAACCTCAGACTCCTGGGCTCAAGCGATCCTCCTGCCTCAGCCTTCCGAGTAGCTGGGACTACAGGCATGTGCCACCATGTCCAGCTAGTTTTTTCTATATATTTTTAGTTGTCCAATTAATTTCTTTGTATTTTTAGTAGAGATGGGGTCTCACTCTTGTTCAGGCTGGTTTCGAACTCCTGAGCTCAAACAATCCACCTGCCTCGGCCTCCCAGAGAGCTAGGATTGCAGGCGTGAGCCACCGCGCCCGACCTATTTTTTTTTTTAAATGGAGGCTTCATTACATAGGATGGATTAAATCATTGGCCATTAGTGATTGGCTCAGTCTCCAGCCCCTCTCCCCTCCCTGGAGGTGGCAGTTGGATTGTGGAGGGAGCTGAAAGTCCCAACCCTCTAACTAAGCTTTGGTCTTTCTGATAATCAGCTCCAGTCCTGAAGTTACCTAGGGCCCCCCCACCCCACTCAGCCACCAGTAATCTCATTAGCATACAAAAGACTTACTCTGCAAAGTCCAAGGATTTTAGGAGTTATGTGCCAGGAACTAGGAAAAAAGCCAAATATATATTGTTTAGTATGCTGCAGATATTATACAATTAATTTTTTCTCATATAACAAGAAGATCTGAGGCAGGTGATTGTAATAATCAGTTCAGCTGCTCCACAAGGCCATTGTGGAACCAGCTTCTGTCTTTCTATTTTGCCACCCTTAGCAGGTTAGCTTTCCCCTCTTGGTTTAAAAAAGGGTTTCCCTTATGGGCACAATATGGCTGCCACAGCTCCAGGTATCACACGTACATCCAAAGAAAGGCAGAAAGGGGTAATGCAAGCAGCATTTGTCCTTTCAGCTAGAAAATCTATTTCCTTCCCAATACTTCCAAGAGGCTCCTGCTTATATGTTATTTACCAGAACTGTGTCATGTGGTCCTCTGTAGCTGAAAGTCCTTTTAAAGCTATAAAGTATTCTGATTCTGTCACCTCTATACTAGAGACTGGTGTGGGAGAAGAAGATTACAATTGATGTTGGGTTATCCAATTAGCAGTGTCTACTATTGCCTCTTCTTTACTATGTCTCTATAATACATAGAAGGGTCAGGAAATCATAGCTGTAGGTAGATAATAGATCATTCAATCAATTGACAGGTAGATATGCTCATATCATGTATATATAAATATATACCATATATACATATTTACCTTTACATGAATATATATACATACATACACACTCATAAATATAAGGTCAGGTGAACTGGTATTTCCAATTTATATTTATTTCTTTAAGAAAAAAGAAACAAAAACTTTTATTTTTAAGAAAAAAATAAATTCTATTTTTCATTTTTACTGAAATTCTGTGTGTTCCAGGGTTTTATGGACATTATCTTGAATCCTTGAGACTTTAATTGTCTCCATTTCATAGCTCGGGACTAACAACACACTGCTGTTCAGGCAGGGAGCGCAGGGGAGAGCAGGGCTGGGCCATACACCTCTCCAATGTCAAAGCCAGAGGAACGCAGACCTGGGACAGGGATTCCCCAGAGGAGAACATGTGACCCTGGGAAGAGCCTCTGAAACTCCCCCGAGAACTCGCCCCACCCAGGGGAAGGGGAGATGCACATAGCGGCGCTGCTGAGTGGGGACCCAGGGTGGGAACCTTCCCTCCCAGCGTTTCTGGCTTGGCCCCTCTCCGGCTACGCCAGAGCTGTCCAGCACCCGTGGATTTTTCTAAGTTCTTAAGCATACAGTACATCTCATCTCAGGCACATTGGGAGCTTTTTTGTCTGGTGGGAAATAACTGCTCCCCTGCCATCCAGAACAATAAGCCAAGACCTGAGTCCCCCCTGCATACCACATAACCCGTGTACCCACCAAAAAGCTCTGAGCCTGACCTCTGAGTGCCGGGTGCCATGCTGGGTCGGATTCTGGATTGGGAGGAATAAACTTTGCTGTAAAGGATGATATTGGAGCAATTAACAAAATCTGAATATGGGCTGTATATGAGATCATAGTATTGTAGAAATGTTAAATTTCTCAAATTTTATCCTTAAATTGTGATTATGTAAAAGAATATCCGTTTTCTTAATAGATACATATAAAGTATTTAGGGTCTTAAGGTCTGGGTTTCTGCAATTTACTTTAAAATGTTCAGCAAAAATAAAATAGAAATGTGTGAATAATAATGATAAATATTAAAAATAAAAATATATGATAAGTATGTATAAATAAAAGGTACATAAATGTGAAAAAGAATAATGCATATATTTCATATGACTCAACCGTATATACTGAAAGAGAAAGAGAGAGACAGAAGGCCTCCCATGGCAAAATGGGAGCAATGCGTGGCTCCGTGGGAAAAACACGTTGGAGTCCAGTGAAATATCCCTGCGACTTTTCAGCAGGTCTGAGCCTTTTTCCTAAATAGAGCAAAAGAGTTAATTTCTAAACCTCTGTAAGGTGGGGTGTCCATGCTGTGTTGATGTGGGAGGCAGACTGAAATACTCAGCAGAAAGAGGACGAAACGGCAGCAATGATTTTCAAGTTCCACATAGGTGCTGCCTCTCTTCTCCACAAAGATGTCTCCAAACAGGTTCTTGGATCCTGCCCAGATATTAATAATTTCAAAATCACCCGCAAGGTTCTCAAAACCTGCAAGTCTCAGTAGTATTGCTAATGGGCTAATCCGCTAGAAGCTACATTTCTAGCTTCTTGACATTTAACTTACGACTCTGCCTCTTTCTTGGTTGGCTTTGAAAGACTCTAAATGGTTTTCCAAATTTGGCAGAGTCCAATCTGCCTTTCACGGCAGAGTCTAACGTAAAGCTCCTTGGGCTTGCACTTTGCCTCTGAAAGTTCCATTATGTTCTCCCAAGCTTCATTCCTAGGAGTTGCTTTACCTACTCCTACCATTAATATTAAATGGCTTGGCAAAGGACCTCCCAGTAAGTGCTTCTAGAAATTGGCACTTCAGGTGGATCCTCCCCGAGGCCACCCTCAAGAGTGCGTCTTCCTGAGCCTGCTGAACCGATGACACTCAGAAGGGGTTTGCTTAGTGAGAGCTCTAAGTCGCACCAGCCCACTTGAGGGAAGCCACAATCCCCAGGAGCCGTGGAGGGGCCCGGCACAGGTGAGGTCGCCAGAACCCACAAGGAGAGGGAGTTGGGTGCAGCAAGCTGCTCTGAGAGGAGTCATGACTTTCTGGAAGGGCCTAAGCCAGCTGGAGGCACCCTCACTGAGAGAGGGGCAGGGAATACAAGCCCTGGCCTCCCACCCTCTGATCCCCTGCAGGGGCTCCCCTTGCCAAACCCAGCCAGAAAGCACAGGGGAAAGAGCCCGGGGAGTGGGAGCAGCGGGGGCAGAGAAAACACCGGCCAGCCCCCACGGCGGAGCACCTGGGAATGCGGAGTGTGAGTTTGGAGGGGCGACTGGAACAAATCTGGCATATTCCATTGCTTCATCTGTGAAAAGGAAGTAATAAAAATAATACCTACCTCATAGAGTTGTTGTCAGGATTAAATGAGATGATGTTAAGTGGGCTGACCTAACTCAGTGCCTGTTGTTTTTCATTATACGCCGGGAAGGGAGGCTTTGTGGGAGTCTCTCCCGGGAGGGGTCTTTGTGCCTTTGCTTGGCTTCAGCGGTCAGGAGAAAAGTGACAATCCCACTCGTGTTGCTAGTTGGAAGGCTCCTAGTTCCTCATTTCAAACCTTTCTACAAAGCTGCAGTAATGGAGACAGTGTGGTCGATGTTGGCAGAAGGACAGACACAGCTCAACGGAACAGAATGAAGAGTCCAGAAATAAACCCTTACATTTTCGGTCAACTGGTTTTACGCAAAGGTGCCAAGACAATTCAGCAGGGGAAAGAATAGTCTTTTCAACAAGTGGTGCTAGAACAACCAGACATCCACATGCAAAAGAGTGAATTTGGACCCTTATCTCATATCATATACCAAATTAACCCAAAATAAATCTAAGGGCTGAAACTATAGACTCTAAGAAGAAAACGTGGGTATAGATCTTCACGTCCTTGGATTAGGCTGTTATTAATACTTCTTGGATATGACACATAAACACAAGCAACCAAAGAAAAACAGATTGATTTGACTTCATCAAAATTAAAACATTTCCTTCTTGAAGGAACACCATCAAAAAATTGAAAAGACAACCTCAGGACGAGAGACTATTTTTGCAAATTATATATCAAATAGGGGACAGAAAGTAGACTAATGTTTGCCAGAGGATGGGGGAGGAGCAAGTGCGGAGTGACTACTAACAGGTACAGGGTTTCTTTTTTGGGGGTAATAACAATGTTCTAGAATTAGATAGTGGTGATGGTTGGGCAACCTTATAAATATACTGGAAACCACTGAACCGTGTACTTTAAAATGGTGAATTTTGTGATATGTAAATTGCCTCTCAATAAAAATATGTTTTTAAAAATTCAATGGACAAGTTGATATAGGGGAAGAAAGAATTAATAGAAAGATAAAGTTGAGGTAATACACAGAAATTGCACAGAGATAAAGAGATAAAAAAAAACAAAAAAAGCCAGGCACGGTGGCTCATGCCTGTAATCCTAGCACTTTGAGTGGCGGAGGCCGGAGGATCGCTTGAGGCTAGGAGTTTGAGACCAGCCTGGGCAACAGCAAGACCCTGTCTCTACAAAAAAGAAAAAATTAGCTGCGTCTGGTATCAAGTGCTTGTAGTCCCAGCTACTTGGGAGCTTGAGGCAGGAGGATCACTTGAGCCTGGGAGTTTGAGGTTACAGTGAGCTGGATGTTGCCAACATACTCTAGCCCAGGTGACAGTGAGACCCTGTCACAAAAAAAAAAAAAAATATGAAAGAAAAATTAAGAGATATGAACAAAAGAGTGAATAGAACCAACATATCTTCCAGAAGAAGAATACAAAGAGAATGGGGAAGAATCATATTCAAAGACATAAAGAATTAGGCCCGGGGCAGTGGCTCAAGCCTGTAATCCCAATATTTTGGGAAGCTGAGGCAGGAGGATCTCCTCAGGGCAAGTGTTCCAGATTAGCCTGGGCAACATAGTGAGATCCTGTCTCTACAAAAAAATTTTTTAAATTATCCTGGCATTGTGGTGTGCACCTGTAGTCCTAGCTACTCAGGAGGCTGAGGCAGGAGGATCACTTGAGCCCAGGAGTTTGAGATTGCTGTGAGCTATGATGACGCCACCCCAGCCTGGGTGACAGAATGAGACCCCGTCTCTAAAATAAATAAATAAACAAAAGAGCATGAGTTCTTAGATTTAAGGAGAAGTTCATATCTCAAATAGGTTAAATAAAAACAAATTCACATCTGTTACAATGTAATGAAACTGAGAACATCAAACAGAAATAGACTATCTTAAAAGCTATTGGAGATAAAAGAAAGATGACTACCAATGTGATGGCTGTTCCTTCGGAAGCAGGCTTCTTAAGAACAACTGTAGACTCCCAAAGACAGAGAAATACCTTAAAAATGCTGATGGAAAACAACTCTCCAGCCACCATTCTATCCCAGCTAAACTATTACATCGAGCGCCAGCAGAATCAGAGATACGTGCTGACAGAACAACAGAAGCATGTCCTTCCAGCGGGAAAAAGAGAGAATCTGAAATGGTGGGATGGAGGAACCACTGAGGAGCAAAGAGATTGCTTAAATGTTGGTAAATCTAGACAAGTGTTTCGAACCTTGACCCACTGCGATCCCCTTGGGGAAATGGGCTGCTCCGCTCTGCTCACACTCACAGTAAGAGTCTAGGTGTTATTTTCGTTGGTTTTATTTGTGGCCCGTATGTGTTATGAGACCCAAAGTTTTGCAAAGCACATTAGTTTCTTTCTTCCTCAGTCTTTTTTTTTTTTTTTTTTTT
>CAUYSK010098241.1:0-13220 GCA_963575035.1 Avahi laniger | reverse complement strand
CCATCTGCTTAAACTTTGCTATCTTCTCTCTACTATATTAGTTACCCACTTTTGTGGCTGTTGGAATTTGCTAATTCTGCCTTAGGAAAATTGTAAAAGCCAATGAAAACGTTAGTGTGAAAATGTTAAGTGGTACAGTTTAATGAATTTTGAATGGGAACACGATCTAAATTTCTTTCTTGCTTATTAAAAAAAAAAAAAAACTCTGTGGGCTTGTTATTGTACGAGGCAATATTAATTTATTCTCATTTAATTTTCATACAAATCCTTTGAGATTTCCAATTTTCACATTTTCCGGTGGAAAAATAAGATCTGAGAATGTAAAAAAAAAAAAAAATCCAGGGTCAGATAGTGACGGTTCAAACACAGATAACTCTTCTGCCTGAGATATATTCAAAAGACCTAAATTTGAATCATCGTTCAATATTTACCACAGAGGAAACTCTAGAAATACCCTATTTATAAAGCATGTTATGGAGTTTTGACATTGAGTCCCTTCCAGGTAATGTGAATTACTTAACTCCGCTAAGACTCACTCAGTTGCTTCAACTGTTCTTTTCCCACATAATATTCTGCCTTCAGCTCTCCTCATCTTCAAACTTCAACACACCTAGCCATGTTTTTCTCCCCAAAATGTCCTGAATATGTGTGGATTATTTATTTATGCTCATACTCTTCTTTCATCCTGACCAGACTTTCTCCCTTGGTTTTTTTGTACCCTCCTATCAGAAGTGTTCTCTGAACTACAGATAGAATAACCCAATGTTGCTCCTTCTTAGTATGATCCCTCTTACATGCATCAGGTTTTATTGCAGCTAGTTGTTTACGTTTTTGTATATTTTACCAGATTTTGAATTACTAGCAAGAACCTTTTATACTATTTTGAATTTCCAGAAGTTATACCAGCATATAGCAGTTAAGACATTTTCACCAAATTCGTAGGCTGAATAAGGGAACATATTAACAAAAAAATATAAGCAATTGTGTATTAATTTGGGGTTAGTTAATAGTCAATTATTTTTATGACCAGATCTTTGATTTCATTTAGATTTTTTTTATATCTGAATGCCATGAAAAGATAGTTGAGTATATTTGAAATAATCATATTTTTAGGTTGTTAAATAAAACAAAAATTGGTAAACTCACCAAAATACATATATACATATAAGGCTGATATCCTCTGAAATATATTCTAATAGAATATTAATCGTTTTAAAGATCTGGTGTCAGGAGGCAAGAAGAGTACTGATTTTTCTGTCAAAGTAGGAAGCAAATTTGGATTTTTATATGATAATATTTCAGTTTTTAAAAAAAATATTGTTTAGAGACGGGGTCTTGCCCTGTCACCCAGGCTGGCGTGCAGTGGCCAGATTGTAGTTCACTACAGTGTAGAACCCCTGGACTCAAGGGATCCTCTGGCCTCAGCCTCCCAAAGCACTAGGATTACAGGCCTGGGGCACCATGTTCTATCATAAATAATGGCATAAATTCATTTTTGAAAGGTATTGTGAGATGAAAAAAGGACCTGAATTCAGATAACCGTTTCATCCTTTCACAGGTTAAAGAGACATTTATTGGGCATATGCAATGTCCTTTGTACCAAGACTATGGAAATGAAAGACGAAAGATAGGATCTCTGTTATTCAGTAATCAAGGTTGGTAAGTCAACAGAACATTGTAATAATATATTAAAAGTACTATTCTATTACTTTGTTCTGGGTCCTTTGTCAAGCCTTGAAACATACCTGTTTTGATGTCTTTATGTGTAAAAGAAGCTATTGAATTAGATACAACTTAGATTCTTCTAGCTCTGTTATTTATAAACATTTCTATGGAAGCATATTCTAATGTGTTTAAATCTAAACATGTCTCCAAAAGACCAGAACAAACATTAGATTTCTAAATATTTCCAGATATGTTATATAAGTCTAAAATTCCAAAATTATGTGTTGAGGCTTTCCGGAAAACCACGGGGAGAACTCTGAGGGATGGCTTGAATTTTTTGAAGCAAAGGAGGATAATGTTCAGTGTCTATTAGAAACTATGGGAATTAGTAGCTTGAGATATATCAGTTTCAGTATTGGATCCTATAGAATTCCTTTTAATAATGTCATATCTTTGTGAAGCTGGGTTGTTGTAATAAAAATCAAGTACCAATATAAAGCAAGGAAATATGTGTGAAACAGGAAATGAGAGTGGCAGTGTTCAATCTGATTCCAGGCTGAGAGAGAGAGTACAGTTCCAAAAAGGCACTTTTACTAGTAAGTAATTGTAATTATTTAAGAATAAAATAAAAATTTATTTTTTGTCACTTGCACATTCTGTTTTCAAATTTAAGATGTAATACTATGTATTTGAAATATTTATCATATATTTGAATAAATAAATGGAACTGTTTGATATTTCTTTTGAAGTAAACTGTGCCATGAAAAAATTACTGAGCTGTAAGAGCAGTGTGAACAGAGAAAGCTTGAAAATATCTGGTGTAAGTCATTCCAAATAGGATTCTCAGTTATCATATACAGTGGTTATGACATTGTTTTTCAGAGCGTTGTTGGAGTCAAGTTTTCATTCAAGAGATAAAAAAATATTTATACTGAGTAAAGACATTGTTTTTCTTTCCAGAGTTACATAGCTAGTTAATGTCACGTTGTTCTATGTGTCTACAACTGATGGTACAAAGATAAACTAATCATCCTTTCCAAATCTTTTTATGATATACATATTTCTACATATTAAAATACATAAATACATAAAATATAAATACATAAAAATGTTAAATAGGAAAGAAATAGCAGGTGCTAAACAATTTCCACAATTATGGAAATTTGGTGAGATCTCCATTCTCTTGGTAAATTGCCAATGTGTCCAGCTGGCAGAAACAATTGGCCAGCTATGCATGGCAAGAGGCACTCATAATTTTTACATAAGATTTGAAAATTAAGCTTTTATGTGAATAAGAAGTTTTTTACACATGTATTCTATTTTGTTTGATTTCATTTTCATTTTCAAAATATTAGCAACCCATTGAAATATACAGAGAGAATACATAAATGATGAAAAGTGGTTAAAAGTAATTTTTCACTTTGTCACTCCTGTACATTGTTAATATCTTGAGGTATTCCATTTAATTCTTATTGCTTTCTTATTAATGTTTGTTTTTAAAATATTATTGCAACCACATCAAATGTGAAATTGGTTATTAGTCTATTTCTCACAATAGCCATTTTCCATATAAGTATGTAGCCTGTATAAAAAATATTCTAACTGTAGTATATGGTTCCAATAAGCAGAATTATGATCAATTACTAAATTCATTTTCTATAATTGAATATTATGATTTAAAAAAATTTCACTATGGTATCCAATGCTGGAATTGAGTTAACATGGTGGATACATAGAGGTATTTAGTTGACTCTTTCCAAAATCCACACTAAACTGACAATAAAAGAAAGAAAAAGGCATAACCTCAAAATAAAGAAAAAGGCCAAGCATAGCAGCTCATACCTGTAATCCTGGCACTTTAGGAGGCTGAGAAGGGAGAATCACTTGAGGGGAGGTGGTCAAGACAAGCTTGAGCAAGAGCAAGACTCCATCTCTACAAAAAATAGAAAAATTAGCCAGGTGTGGTAGCACGTACCTGTACTCCCAACTACTCGGGAGGCTGAGACAGGAGAATCGCTTAAGCCCAGGAGTTTGAGGTTGCAGTGAACTATGATGATGCCACTGCACTCTAGCCCAGCGACAGAGTGAGACCCCGTCTCAAAAATAAATAAATAAAAATAAAGGAAAAGGAGGAGAACAAGATAGATAATGACAATAGACAAAAAATTTCAAGAAAATTTGGGAAATTGCAAGATGAATGGATGATTTGTACTGTACTTTGTTTATGAGACTGAAGATGCTCAATCCCAATGCTACAGGTAGGGTCCACACATTCCAGAAAAAAAATCAGAAATGTACTTTCTTAATATTTTGAATAAGAGTGGTTTTGGATGGTGGCCTAAAAGACACCACAAAGGGTAGTGAGGATGTGCCTCATTAAAAGTAGGGGGCTAAGCAAAAGTCTGCAGAGAGAATTCTGAGGCATGATTCCAACCCCATCCTCCCATTTCGTTCTCAGAACACTTGCAGCCGAGCTTATAGAGCCTGCCTACCAGTGGGAATAGTAGATTGCTCTCTCTGGGATAACCCAGTAGCCCTATATAAAATACCTGAAGTTGGAAACATCTGAGAAGATTCCATGGAAACCTCACAACCTGGCACACACCGTCAAATAGGAACATAGATCTTCCAATAATCATTCAGTGCTACACTCAAACTATCTACCAGTGATTAAATATTTGATAAATGCCAGATAGAAAAATAAACAAGCAAAAGCCAGTATTATAAAAAAAGATGATGCAGACAAAAAAAGAGAAAACTTTAGAAATTAATTCAATATCCTCAAAGAGATAAAGTTTATACATGAATAAAACTAGAACATTGAAGATTTAACAAGGGACATTCTATGAATGATAAAGAACCTTGCAAGTATTTTAAATGGCAGCAGGAATGATATATTTATTAAAAGTTTCAAAAGTGAAATTGAAAGTTTTCTAAGGGGTATCATAAAAGTAGAATATGGAGAATTGAAAAGAAAAAATAAGCAAATTAGAGAACATTTTCAGAAGATATATTATTCGAATAAAAATTGTTCCAGGACAGACAGAACACAAAAGGATGGCAGGAGAATATTAAAAAGATAATGTAAGAACATTTTTTCATAGTTGCAGCATATAAAGTTTTGAAATAGAAAAGAAACACTGAGTGCCAAGCATAGGAATGATAAAATAAAATAATAGCACATTTTTGTGAAAAATAAAAATAACAATGTCGTGATTCCTAAAAGCTTTCATAGAAGGTAAAATAAAATCATATAAAAAGAATCAAGAAATCAAACTGGCTTCAAGCTACAAGTGGATAGAGATTAATATTTAAAATGCTAATGAGATTTGATGTCCAACCTAGGTTTTGCAATCAGAGAAATTTTCAATAAATTATGAAGGTAGATTTAAAAGTTTGAGGTAATCAAGATGCTATGGTTTGAATGTATCCCCTTCAAAATTCATTTTTTGAAGCTTAATCCCCATTATAATGGTTTTAGGAGGTGGCATGGGTGGGAAATTGATTAAATTAAAAGGGCTCTACACTCCTGATTGGATTAGAGCCTTGTAAATGGGCTGGAGGGAAATAGCTTGATTTCAACCTACTTTATTTAAAGATATAGCTTAAATTTAAAAGATGGAAAAAATTAAAAGATGTGAACACTAAACATAAGAAAAGAGAAATGATATGTTAATATTAAAGAGATAAACTTCAGAAAAATAATATTAATGAAGATACATAAAATGTTGTAATGGTAAATGAGTTGTTTCATCAAGAAGAGTTTAAATGCTAAAAGTTCAGGCACACAGAGATATAAAAATCATGTCACTCAGACTGAGAGAACTAAGAAGAGAAATAGTAATTTTAAAATTCTAGTTAATGATATCAACAGTACAGTCTTAAGAGCTGACGTAATATATAGAAATAAAAGTCAATAAATATATATTACTTGAAAAATAATATTAACCAGTTTGTCCTAATTGAAAGCTCTAGAGCATTCCACCACCAACAGCAGAATACATTTTATTTGCAAATGAAAGTGAAGCAATCAAGATAGGCCATATGCTGAGGCATAAAAAGTGTCTCAATAAATTGAAAATGATTAAAAACATACATAGTTTATTTTAGGATCACAAAAGAATTAAATTAGAAATCAATAACAAAATAGTATCTGTAAAATCTCCATATTTGGAAAAGTGAGTAACTTGAAGACATAAATAACTGAAAGACAAAGAAGAAATCAAAAAGAAAGTAAAAAAATATTTTGAACTGAATAACTTTTGTTTAATGTAGCTAAAAAGTGATTAGAAGGAATTTAGTGTTTTAATGGTTATATTAAAAGTGAGGCAAGGTTTCAACCCATCATCCACGCTTCCACCTTTGGAAGTTAGAAAAAGGAAATGAAAGGACGCACAAAGTAAATAGGATCAATAAAATTAAAATGAAACAGAAAATACAAAAATAACAGAGAAAATGTAATAAAAACAAAAGGTAGTTATTTAGTAATCTTTAATTAAATTCAAAAACTTCTACTTAGCCTTACTGAGAAAATAAGAGAAAACACAAAATACTAACATATGGAATGAAAGAATAGGCATCATGAGACTCACTTCTGGAACGATAGATGAGAAGATTGCCATGTTGTTTCCCAACAAAACAGATATTCAACTAGAGAAAATTATCAAAAATGATCATTTAAAGTTTCTGGAAATTCTCAGGGCATACAGCAAATATAAAAACATTCATTCAAGATATTTCAATAAACCTCTATAATAACAGCAAAAGTCACTGGTATATGAGCCACAACTCTCTCTCTCTTCCCACTGGAGCTCTCCATCTTATATTAATAGAAACAACTCTGAGTGCTCTACTCCAGGGGGTGTAGCCAAGAAGATGGGGGACTCTGTCTCCTTTGAGCTCCCAGGCTTAAGGCAATGTTTTACTCTGGGGAAGTAGGACACTAGCATTTCTGATCTCCCCCAGCCTCAAGCTGCAGAAGCTCTATTCCTGGCTGGTGCAGCTAAAAGGAATGAAGCAAGGCTTCCTTCCTCACCCAGACCCTGCTCCTTGGGTGGCGGCTGTACTTCAGGCCTGGCAGGCTAAGAATAGTGAACTTCTATCATCCCAGCTCCAGCTCACTTACAGTGTAGAAGTTCCATGCCTAAATGGACATGCCAAGAGGAGAAAAGGCTATTACCTCTACTACCCCCAAGCACCCACTCATAGAGCAGTAGTGTCACTCTGAGAGTGTCAGACCCAGCTCCTGTGCAGAGGTACAGAGATTCTGCCTAGAGGTAGAGGTATGCCCGAAGCTCTGCAGCTTTGCCTGAGGGGCTAACCTTATTTGGAACAAAGTGTGGAGAGTTCCATGCCAACAAAAGGCAGAAGCTTCATTGGCACTAGACTTTAGCATGCAATCTGAACAAACACTGATTGAACAATAAACCACTCCCAATTATGGACAACTCCAGGAAAGCCAGGCTGGAAAATAAAATCACACACATTACTATCAGTCTGGAAGAGTTTGTGTATGCCCAAGGATGCACGCACTGTATAGAAAAGTGATGCTGTATGATTCATTATTATGTCTCAGGATGACTCAGAATTAGGAAAATAAAAATTGAAAACAGGAAAAACTAATCTGTGGTGGAAAAATCAGAAGAGTAGGGGCCAGAGGGAAATTTCTAGGATGATCTTAATATTTTATCTCCTTACAAGGATTGGTCCACCAGATAAAAGCATTTTTCCAAACTCAGCAATGGTACACTTAAATGTATACATTTAATTATGTGTAAATTTTTACCTCTAAATAAAAAAGTAAGTAATTGCCAAATTCTATTTAATAATTTGAATATTGAAGTATTCACAGGATAGTTCAACAATGTCTGCAATTTACCATGAAATACATTCAAAATAAGTTAGATTAATGGAAGGGTGAGGGATAGGTAGAAGAATAGATAAATGATTTGAAAAAATTGACAAATTATTTTCTAAAGTATTAGAACCATCCTACTCAATGTATGAGTGCCAGTTGTTCCATATTGTCCAAAACTTTGCGTTGCCAGTTTTATCTTTCCATAATTATATTGAAAATATAGAACAAAGTTAAACAATTTACAGTGAGTACCTGTATTCCACCATCTAGATTGCACCATTAATTGGTAGGTAGAAGAATAGACATGTGATTAAAAGCTGGCACTCATATATTGAGTAGGATGGTTCTAATACTTTGGAAAACAATTTGTCAATTTCCTATCCAGTTAATATATACATCCCATACTCAACAATTCCATTCATTATGTGAATTTATCCAAGATAGTCGAAAATATATATCCAAGATCCAGTGTCTTAGTCAGCTCAGGCTGCTATAACAAAATATCACAGATTGGGTGGCTTAAATAACAGAAATATATTTCTCACAGTTCTGAAGGCTGCTGACATGGTCAGGTTCTGGTGAGGGCTCTCTTCCTGGCTGACAGACGGCTGCCTCCTCCCTGCATCTTCGCATGGTAGAGGCAGTGAACAAATTGTCTGTTGTCTCTTCTCACAAGGACACTAATCCCATCGTGAGGACCCACCATCATAACGTCATCTAAATCTAATTGCCTTCCAAAGGCCCCATTTCCAAATACCATTATACAGGGGTTAGGATTTTCATATTGGAAATGTTACTAGGTAATATCTAATAATAATTCACATTTACATAGCACTTTAAAATTTATAAAATTCTTTATATAATTATGTCATGTAATACTCACTAAACTTTTGTATTGAAGATAAATAAAAAGAAAAGCATGTACAGTTATATGACTTGCCCAAAGAAAATTTAACTTAAGAGAATTTGTGCCCAAATCTGGCTGGATCCATGGGTGGCTGGATCATCAACAGGGTAACTGTTGTGTCTTTACTGTTAAGCCTTTCTCTGTTCTCTTGTCAATAATCGAAATGTACTTTTTTTGTTCCATTGCATCTGAAGCATTTGTGGTTCTTTTGTCAAAAACATAAGGATTCAGAAGACAGCTGTTTTCTGGGAGTTGATGTTTGAAAGGCTATGATTACTGAGGGGAAATTCACTAAAGTATCTGTGTGGAGGGGCTGAAGTTGAGCACTTTGAGTGAAACACACCATGAATGACTAGTATTTAAAGCTCAACAGGTACGTGCATATGTGTGTGTGTAACTGCACGTTTGAGTGCATGTATGCATGGTTTGTATGTGTGTGAATATGTGTCCATTTACATGCTTTCTTTATGGTAAAGTATATTTGAACTGTAGTGCGGATTAGGTTGGTTTTAGTTATTTTGTTAGCTTCATATTGTCTCTAACAAAAGAGCTCTTAAATACAATGTTGCAGAGCGAGACCAGTGCTGGGTAATACTTTGAGAGTATTTCTGCCACATAAAAGTAACAGAGGGCAAGTTATAGGAAAAAATCATGCAGCCTTATTTTCTAGATAAATGTCAGGTCTGCCCACAGGTAAGACTGTTGTGTTTGTGAAGATTACTAAGCCCAAGCACACCTCTTTATTGTACTCTGGCTGCTAGCTTTCTTTAGAGGAAATCCAGTAAAAATGAGTAATTAGTCCATTAACAAGCAGGTTTACCCAAGGGATCCCCATCTACCTAAACTGAACTAGCTTCTTGGAAAACAGGAATTATGCAGACTACTATAAAATAGCCCTTTGCACCTCCCCACTCTATAAATTCTTCATGGTAAGAGCCTGTTCTGTTAGCTTTGAATCTGTATACACAGCATAGAACCTGAGACAGGGTAGGCACTTGCACATGTTTTTAATTAAGCTAAGTAACCTTCAGGTTGATATTTACTTCAAGTACTGAAGGACCAATGCCTTATCATAAAGCATAACTCACATACTTAGCACTAGACAATCTGAACCTTCCATTATTTAAGATAATACATTTTGCACACAGTTCTGGCCAGACCTATTCTTCCTAGAGAACAACCATAATAAGACACAAAGATAGTATCACACACTTTTCGTAGCCACTCACATTTCTGGGCCCTTTCTGTGTGCTAAATATTGTGCTAAGGACATCGATGTATTCTATCTAGCTTAGGTCTGAATCCAACTGATTGTAGAAACTCTTAGTGTCTCCATTTTTAAATTGAGGAGACTGGAAATCAGAAAGTTCAGCAGCTTGTCCAAAGACACAGAGCAAGGAACTGTTAAGAAAGGATTGGAATTTAGGAAGTTATTAATAGATAATAGACTCCACATTCCTAAATCCTTTAGTGTCCCGCTAAACTGATTTATTTTCCTTGTCGGCAATAGAAACATATTCAATAGCAAATAGTATTCAATATTCCTGATGTCACTTTTCTTGTCAATATTCAACTCTAATTCTAAAACCTAGATTTATTTTAAATGCTTGAAAATCATTCATTGGTTACTACGTTTATTCTATATAACATGTCTCATGCTCAAAATTAGGTATACAAAGATAGAAGCAATAATTACTTATTATTAATAATTTTCTTTGGTCTATAGATAGCTAGGAAAACAGACATAATGCAAAACTGAGAAAGAAGAAAAAGCTATAACTAACTCTGCCTCACATGTCAGTGAAAATATCACAACCACCATTACCGGAAGAGGAAGAGTATTCTAGGCTGAGGGCTAGCATATGTTATGTAAGATAATTAAAGGTGTTGGGGTGCATGAATATAAGGAGAAGCTGTGTGTGTTTGAAGTATTGAGTACTTCAGTTATATTCCATGGGAGATAAGAATGGAAATATGAGTAGTCAGAGCACTTAACATTTTTCTTGTCGTTTATTTGTCTGTAGCCATTTTAGTGCCAGGGATAGATGATCCCAAACCCAAAGTATTTATCTTTTAATTTTGTTTTTAACTGAATAACATGAAATGCAGCATCCTTACCACATCACTAATTCTCACACTCTCCCCAGCCTTAAGAAATGACAATCAGGACTGGAATATGAGACCAAAAAATCATATCACATGGTATCACAGACATTTCATATTTTGAAATATCTACTCAATAATTTCTACTATTCAACATGTGCTGCCGTTGATGGTGAGAGCCACTCAATGTCCAGGCCCATTCTCATAGGACCTGAAAACCCTGTCTTTGGTGCAGCTCAAATGCAATTCCGAGCCATCAGTGCAGCACTCTGTGTTCTGAGTGGTATTTGTAAGTCTGGGGGCACCTATCCCAGTGCTCTTCTTACAGTGAACACTAGAACACACAGTTACAGTATGGGGTGTGCGAGACCATTCATAGGAGCTGTAACGGATGCTGTTTAGAGAACATGTCAAACTATAATGAGCATTTGTGGAAAATTAAGATATTAAATACAGATCCTCCAAAGAACTCTGTCAAATTAAATTAACTTTTAAATAAATCACCTAAAGTTCGTGTCAAACTCAGACCAATTAAACACAAGGAAAAATGTGCTTGAATATCAGAGTGGAATACAAAGGAAGTAAAAATTTTATAAGTAGATGTGATTTATGTAGTTATTAATATAGATAAGTTAAATTAGGATGAAGATCTGAAAAGGCAGTTAGTATAAATAGCATGGGTTTTGAAGTTAAATAGATCTCAGTTTTACTTAATGTGTCCACCCTTGTATGGCTAACCGTTGATAATTAATTTAACTTCACACAGTCTCATTTTCTGTTTCTGTATAAAGGAGAAAAAATGTATATAATATAAGCCATTTTGGTTATAATATGGACTGAAATTATGTATCTAAATCACAATGTTTGTTGTACAGAAGGTCAATGAATACTAGGTGTTATCATACTATTTATTAATCTTATAATAGGATTATATACTTCTGACATAAAAATTAGGAGACGTTAGACATGAGATGTTTGATTTCTAGCTTTAGTACTACCACTTAATGTCAATGTATATGAAAATAATAAATAAACCATAAAGCTCCTTACAATATAAGATATATGGTAAAACACTGTGCACAGTGATTGCTAATTTGATCAATATTTATCTACCTACCACATGCCAGACAATTTTGAAAGGTTCTAAGGAAACATTGGTAAACAAGCAGAACAACCCCTGCCACACAAAAACTATGTAATGGGAAGATAGAAAATGAATAATTGAAATATACTGTTAACTAGTAATTTCTAGGGAAAACATAGATGTGTATAAGAAGATATTTTAAATAACGTGACCAGGGAAATTCTCTGAAAAGGAAACCTTTGAGCAGAGATCTGAAGGATTTAAAAAAAAAAAATAGCCAGTTGTGTAAAAATCTGCAGAACAGCATTCTAGGAAGGATAACTGCAAAAGCCATGAGATTACGCTGAGTTTGAGGAAGAGCAGTAGGTCCAGAGTGATCATAATAAAATAATGAACTCTAGGGCAGGGAGATAGTGCGGATGGGAAGATGTTGGTCAAAGGATAACAACTTTCAATTATAAGATGAATATGTTCTGGGGAGCAGTGTGCAGCATGGTGACTACCGTTAATTATACTGTATCATATGCTTAAAATTTGCTAGGAGAGTAGATATTAAATATTCTCCCACACACGCACATAAAAGGTAATTATGTGAGGGAATAGATACATTAATTAGCTTGATTGTGGTGATTATTTTACAACTTACACATATACTGAATTCATCACTTTGTACACCTTAAATAGATACAATGTTTACTTGTCAATTATTCTCAGTAAACCTGGAAAAAAATATTACCCATATTTTTTGTTATTTACAAATTGTTATACCATTGGATTGATTCCATTTCCTTTGCAGTAGAGCCAGTAAGCAGGTAGAAAAGGATAGTGTGATATGTCAACAAGCTCGTATCTATGTAAAAAGAATCAGGAATGGAAAATGGATTTTTTTTCTTCCTCAACAATTATGTGACAATAAAGAAAACAAAAGTAACAATATTTGAATAGATAATGGCAGAGCAATTTCTTGAATTGAAGAAAGACATGAATCTTTAGAACTTGGAAGAGAATTCCATATATAATAAATACATATAAGTCCACATATTTTAGGCAAGCTGTAAAACACAAAATATGGAGATCTTAAAAACTGCCAGAGAGAAGAGAAAAGATAAATTATTCACCAACAAAATGGCTATTAGACTGAAAAATTTTATAGCAGCCAAAATAAAAACCATGAAACCTTTAAGAATAGCAAATTAGGCCGGGCGCGGTGGCTCACGCCTGTAATCCTAGCACTCTGGGAGGCCAAAGCGGGCGGATTGTTTGAGCTCAGGAGTTCGAGACCAGCCTGAGCAAGAGGGAGACTCCGTCTCTACTAAAAATACAAAGAAATTAATTGGACAGCTAAAAATATATAGAAAAAATTAGCCCAGCATGGTGGCACATGCCTGTAGTCCCAGCAACTCGGGAGGCTGAGGCAGGAGGATCACTTGAGCCCAGGAGTCTGAGGTTGCTGTGAGCTAGGATGACGCCACGGCACTGTAGCCTGGGCAACAGAGCAAGACTCTGTCTCAATAAAAAAAAAAGAAAGAACTTCTTGTCTCCTTGAGACAACATCACCTCCGTGGGACAGGCATGGCTGTCTGTTTGTCCCCATCACTGCTATG
>CAUYSK010098237.1:0-34370 GCA_963575035.1 Avahi laniger | reverse complement strand
CCATGCCCGGCTAATTTTTTCTATATATTTTTAGCTGTCCAATTAATTTCTTTCTATTTTTGGTAGAGACGGGGTCTCGCTCTTGCTCAGGCTGGTCTCGAACTCCTGAGCTCAAACAATCTGCCTGCCTCGGCCTCCCAGGGTGCTGGGATTACGGGCGTGAGCCACCGCGCCTGGCCCAGCATTTTCTTAATTATATACCCAAATATTTTTAATAGCTACATAATACTGTATTTTGTAATGATGTGCTATATCCTTTATAGGTAAGAGTTGGGAAATCTACCTTCTCAGGGTAAACAGACCTTACAGTGGTTTTCATACATTCATTCTACCAGACTAGCTATTCTCTTGGAGATAACCACCTGTGTATCCGGATCACATCTATGATTGTTCTGCAGTGAGCTCTGAGTCCTGCCTCAAGTCAAACATACTCTTTTCTGTAGCATTTGAAACTGAAGATACTGTTCCTGAATTTGTTACTCAGAATCCTAAATTTTAGTAAAAGCTCCTCAGGAAACCGATGATAGTGGTCTACAAAATGAAACAATTCCTGTATATATTCTGGTTTCAGCAGTTTCTTGGTTTTGTCCTTCCCCCACATTGACTGCCTTCTTGGTAATCATAGGTCTCAGAGGTACTTTCTGTTGTCTCTGCATAATTTTTCTCTTTGGAGGTCAGCTTTGAGGATAGTGGCAAAGCTCAGACTCACCGACATCTGAGTTTAGTATAGCATAAAGGTCTGATCTTTTCATTTTCAGTTACAGATAACAGTAACCTAGGGATTGAATATTTCACTATTTTATGAGTTTGCATTTTCTTATGGATCCAGTGAACCAACTTTCTGCCAGTTGGATCTGTCTTTAAGTTCTATTGGTAACTTTTACCTTTAGTAACTGAGTGCAGCACAGCTGCTGTTCCATACCATGAGTGACCACTTGGCTACCCAGGAATCAAAAATTCCTAATCCCCTATCCTCCCAAACCACATGTTTCTGTGAGTCAGGGCTGTACTGGCAAATCCCACTTCTGACACCAAATGTAAGGCTAAATAGGAAAAAAACTCAGTTTCTACTACTGTACTCTCACAACATAGAACACTCTGTGACCCCAGATGTATGGGGATATCATACAAGCAATCAGTTCTGCAGAGAATTCTTCGGTGGACACCAGCTAGGTGTCTTGTAACTCAATTCTGGTACTCTTTACCTGGGGAGAGCCTCAGATCCCACAGATTGAGGGCTCAGTCCCATAATACTTCCCCCCTTCCACCTCAGATGCCAGTTGCAAATTGTAGATTGTTGCCTATACTTCCAGCCGGCTGCAAATTGGGGGTTCCTATGACCCCCTCCTTGTGTTTATTTGCTTGAACAGAACTCAGGGAAACGTATTAACTTAACATTTACCTACTTATTACAAAGGATACAGATGAACAGTCAGATGGAAGAGATGGATAGGGCAGGCTATGGGAAAGGGGGCATGGAGTTTACCTATCTTCTGTGTGCACCACCCTCCAGGAATCTCCACAAGTGGAACTCCCAGAACTAGAACTCTATTCTTTTGGGGTTTTATTAAAACTTTATTACATAGGCATTAAAATTGTTGGCTATTGGTGATCAATTGACCCTTTACCCCCTCCCACCTCCCTGGAGGGGATGGGTGGGAAGGATTGAAAAATGTAACACTCTAATCAAAAGGTTGGTTCCCCTGACATCCAGCCCTCATCCTGGGGCTATGTAGGGGCCCCTAGGCAATAGCTCATGCGCATACAAAAAACACTCATCATTCTAGAAATTCCAGGGGTTTTAAGAGCTTTTTATCAGGAAACAGACAAAAGACCATAAATATTTCACAATAGCACAGTCTTCAGCCCTTTATTCTAAAAGGATATTTTTATCAGATATAAAATTCTGGGCTGACAATAATTTTCTCCTTTCAGACTTTAAAGTCTGGTCATCCTTTATATTCTGTTCCCCATTATTTCTGACTAGCTGTCATTCAAAGTATCATTGTTCATCTTTATGTAGTACTTTTTTATGGCTGCCTTTAGGATTTTCTCTATATCTTTGGTTTTCAATTTTTTTATTATGTGTGTAGTTGTGGGATTTTTTTCTTATTTATTTTGCCAGGGGTTCATTGAGCTTCTTGAATTTGTAAATTTGGTTCCGACTAAATTTGGAGAAATTTCTGGCCATTGTTCAGATATTTTTTCCACCCTCATCTCTCCTTTCCTTCTGGATTTCCAATTAACATGTAAGTTATATCCTTTGATATTGTCCCTGTGAAAGTTAATTGTATAAATTGGGTCATTCTTATACCCAACTATAAATCAGAATTGAGGGGCCAGAGCAGAAAAAAGTGCTTGGGGCATATAACACCTGCTCCAAAAATTAAGTTTTCTACAAGTCCAGCTGCTGAAATGGCTGGCTATAACCACTAAGACCAGTTTTACCTAGTCTTAGGTAAGAGCTGAAACAACCTGCTGTGGCTCTGAGACTGGTTTTACCTACCATGGTCATCACTCACCAGTTTGCCAACTTTCGAAAGCTGCTTTGGTGCCGATGAGTTTTCTTTCAAAACAACATGTAACAATTCTCTTTCTAATAAAACTCCCAACCTCCTCTCTTTGAACATACTGAAGACCACCTGGTCTGTATATATGCCCCAAATTACAGTTTTTCCCAAATAAAACATTTTAAATTTAGAGATTCATCTTTGTATTTTACTTGACTAAGACATCCCATAGGTTACTTAAGCTCTGTTCATTTTTCCACCTTTTCCCCCTCTTTGTTCTTTTTTTTTTATTGAGACAGAGAGTCTCACTCTCCTGCCCAGGCTAGAGTGCCATAGCGTCAGCCTGTCTCACAGCAACCTCAAACTCCTGGGCTCAAGCAATCCTCCTGCCTCAGCCTCCCTGGTAGCTGGGCCTACAGGCACGTGCCACCGTGCCCAGCTAATTTTTTCTATTTTTAGTTGTTTGGCTAATTTCTTTCTATTTTTAGTAGAAACTGGGTCTTGCTCTTGCTCAGGCTGGTCTCGAACTCCTGAGCTCAAGCAATCCTCCTGCCTGGGCCTCCCAGAGTGCTAGGATTGCAGGCGTCAGCCACCACGCCTGGCCCCCTCTTTGTTCTTCACATTAAATCTCTGCTGATCTATTTTGAAGTTCACTGACCTTTTCTTTTGTTATTTACAATCTGTTAAGTGCATCAGTGAATTTTTAACAACATTGACTGCCACACTAGGAAAAAAAATTTGTTCCTTGGGGCCATAGCGTTTTATTATGAAAATCATTACAAAATGATTCTAATTCAATGAAAAATTTGTTATTTTTTATTTTCTCTGAGTGAGTTATATTGAACTTGAAAAATAGTTCACTTGGGTCCCAAGGTAAAGAGACATGTGAGTTACATAGGCTTCACAAGACTTTGGGCTCAAAACTAGTGTGAGTTATTAATAAATACAACTCACATGGCAGTTAATGTGTTAATATATTTTCCAGTTTGGTTATTACTATTTGGTTTCTTTTTTTAGTTTCTCTGCTGAAATTTTGTGTTTGTTCATTCCTTAGCATATTGTTCCTTTCATCTTTGAGCATAGTTTTGAAGTTGTTTTAAGATCCTTGACTACTAATTCTAACCTGGGTCATCTTCGGGTTTTTTTTATTAATTGACTTTTCCTTTAGTTCACATTTTCCTTTTTTCTCATATGTATAGTAATAATGGATTACATTCCAAACTTTATGATTGATGCATAGAAATACTTTGTAGATTCTCTTACATTCTTTTGGACAGTGTTGGTTTTAATTTGATTTGGCGGGACTTAAACTTCCTGTGACTTCTGTGGTGGTCAGCAGCAGAAATTTCTGCTTAATTTTTCTAGCCTTAATTGGGCACCTTAGAATTTGTCACACACATGTGCAGTTCAGGGGTCATCTAAAAATTCCAGCATAATTTATACACAGGAGTCAGTTATGTCCTTTGCAGGATTTCCCTTCTTTTCAGCAGCTCTGGTTACCCCACACTGTCCTTTGATTATTCTATTAACATTATTCTCTGGCTGAGCATAGGGGGGCCTCATGCCTGTAATCCTAGCACTCTGGGAGACCGAGGCAGGAGGATCACTTGAGATCAGGAGTGTGAGACCAGCCTGAACAAGAGCCAGACCCCATCTCTACTAAAAATAGAAAAAATTAGCTGAGCGCGGTGGCACATGCCTATAGTCCCAGCTACTCTGGAGGCTGCGGCAGGAGGATCACTTGAGCCCAGGAGTTTGAGGTTGCTGTGAGATAGGCGGATGCAAGGGCACTCTAGCCTGGACATCAGAGCAAGACTCTGTCTCAGAAAAAAAAAATTCTCTATAGAAATTTTAGGGCCCTGCCTCTTCATCCAGTCCTGTCCTGAGCCAAAAAAAAAAAAACTATTAAAATAATCTTAGTATGTGCCAGTTCATTCGTTCTTTCATCCTTCTTTTCCCCTTCGCCCCCCCTTCCTTTTTTTTTCTTTTTTTTTTCAAGTGTAGAGTATCTTCCAGCTTCAGGTTTTTAGTTGTTTTGCATTGCCTTCAAGTAGTTTTTATATTTTCTCTGGATTTGATAGTTATTTGCAGGAGGGTTTGGTGTGGTAGGAGTTACTCGCCCATTCTTTTACTAGGAAACATAAAAGACTCATTTAAATTGTTTGAGAACAGTGACCATATTTTAACTCATTTTTCTCTCAAAGTTTTACACATTGAACATGCCCAGTAGAACCTTAATTAATGGAAGGATGAATGAAATGTTCACTTTTTGGTAACTGTTAATGAATTCAGTTTTTCTAGCAAGTTAGTAAGAGGAAAAAATAATTTATTTGCTATCCATATGTCTACTTTGGTGTGTCAGTTCAGATCTTTTGCCCATTTTTTGATTTAGTTCTCTTTTTTTTTCCTATAAATTTTTAAGAGTTCTTTCTATATTCTGGATACAAGTCCTTTACTGGATATGTGCTTTGCAAATGTTTTTTTTTCCTAGTCTGTGGCTTGACTTTTTATTTTCTTAATAGTGTCTTTTATAGAGCATGTTTCTAATTTTGATGAAATCTAATTTATTGGTTTTTCTCTCGATGTTGATCTGAAAACTCTTGGCCAAACACAAGGTCACACAGCTTTTATCCTGTGTTTTTCTAGAAGTTTTATAATTTTAGGTTTTATATTTAGGTGCATGATCCATTTTGAGGTAGTTTTTATATTAAGGTGTAAGGTATGTGTTGAATGAGGTTCATTGGACATCTTACCGTTCTTGGACATCTTACTGTTCTGTGGACATCTTACTGTCCTAGCACCATTTGATAAAAAGATTGAAGAAGAGGGTTTTTTGGGTTTTTTATTTTTTGTTTTTTTATTTTTTATTTTTTTTTGAGACAGGGTGTCACTCTGTTTCCCAGGCTGGAGTGCAGTGTGATCATAGTTCACTATACCCTTGAACTCCTGGGCTGAAGTGATTAATCCTGCCTCAGCCTCCTGAGTAGCTGGGACTATAGGTGTGCACCACCATGCCCAGCTATTTTAAAAAATTTTTTGCATCATAGTGAGATGGAATCTCGCTATGTCGTACCAGCTGGCCTCAAACTCCTGGCTTCATGTGATCCTCCTGAGTCTCCCAGATTGCTGGGATTACAGGTGTGAGCTACCATACCTGGCCTATAGAGCTTTTTAATAACTGACTTTTGAGTGCTTATGCTTCAGCCTGTGTTTTAAGTGTTTTGTTACCGAATTCAGTATTCCCCGCAAGTCCATGTGGCCGTTACTGTTGTTACCTTCACATGAGGAAATTGAGAAAAAAACAATTTAGCTTACTTGTCCAGAGTTACAGAACTACTAAGTGCCACAACTATAATTTGAGTTCAATTCTGTCCCTTTGTAAGCCACGTTAGTAAGCTTCATTGAGGAGTTTGAGCCTTATCTTTAAGGGAAGGATTAAAATAAATTAAAATAAAATCCCCTGATCAGAGTACAAGTCAAAAATGACTAATTACACTTTGGAGATTAGATTGTGGGATAGGGAGACAGGAAGAGGATTGCACTGTTTTAGGTAAGAGGTAATGGTGGTTTGAACAACCAGAGAGCTGGAAAATGAATCAATTTAAGTGACTTAACAGGACTTGGTAAGGGTTAGGATATTGGGTGCAAAAAGAAAAGAATTAAAGTTAGAAGTAAGGGCAAAAAAAGTAAATTTGAAATTTCCTATGGCACATTGGGGAATGGAAGGAGATAATTGGGAATTTTAAAGAGGAGAAAGATTTGTGATACAAATGTGAGAATGCTAAATATTGTACTCTGAATACTGTATTCTCAAAGCAACTTAAGTAAAGTAAATGTTGCTTTCAGGTAGAATTGGATCACTCTATCAATTTTGTTGCTAGAGTGTATTTTGTTAAATATTCACAGTGAATTTTTTTTCTTTTTCTTAACTTTTTTTTTTTTTTTTTTTACCATTTCACAGGTAGAAATTTTTTCATCACTGTGTAAGACCCACAAATAATGAAATCTTGAGAAATTTTGAAAAATCTTATGGAATTAGTAATGCAAAATAATTTTATAATGGGAAATACAACGTAAAAATATAACTGTATTTTAGTGCTGAGTTTGCTTCTTTACTTCCTTCTGTTCTTTTGCTTAAGAACCCTTGACCTCATGTTTTTCCACAAGTTTTAATGTACATACCGAGTGTCTCAAAAATTGCCATACCTCGAGAAAATGGGAAATTGTACCTACCTGTAGATTGCCGTTGTGTACTCTATTTGGGAAAACCTGTCTTCATAGAGAAATCGGTTCTTTTGTCTATCTCATGTCATGCTAATATTAGTCATAACAGCAGCATAATATAAAAATAGTTGATGCAGTCTGTTTAAACATTTCTTTCTACTAACTTTTGTTTTTGTTATTCAACAGGTTTGATCTGTGGATGAAATGAATCATGATTTTCAAGCTCTTGCATTAGAATCTCGGGGAATGGGAGAGGTAAGTATGTATAAATACTAAGAATTTATGTCTCACTTTAATTATTTTGAGCCACTGAAACTTTTTAAAACTAAATCTTATTGAAATAGTGGTTATATGCTTCAAACTAAATGGGACGTTTTAAAATCTCGGATTATATAATTCTTTAGTTGGAATTTTAGCTTTTTTTTTTTTTAACTTTAAGCAGTAGGTAATTTTTAGTATGATTATTTGTGTCTAGGTGATTTGATTGACGTGGTTAGATAATGCCTTATATTTTGATAATGAACTATAATTAGCTTTGCTCAGAGGAAAACCACTTCCTTTATCCTTGTTCTGTTGTTTTATATATGTATGTTGTGTTTGCTTTAGCCACACTTGATTGTTCACTATTCTCCCTCTAAAAAATCTCTTGTTCACCCAAAGCTGTTTGGTTAATAAACTTCTAATTCTCTACAAGACTCTACTGAAAAGACATGTCTATTGTCCCATTGCTATCTTCAGTAGAATTAATCAGTTCATTTGACTTCTTCTAGTTCTTTATTTATTATATTGCTGCTTACAGTTTGTTTTATATTTGTCTTCCCTGTAAATGGCTAGCTTTGAATGCCTAGCACAGTTAGGTACTTTACATGTTTGAATGGATTTTATCATTCCTGTTAATCTATGATTTTCTTTGGGGTACCCAATTTAACCTCACCATTACGTATTTCAAGGCATCAAAAATACTTAGTTTCCCATATAGCTAATGAATATTTAGAGAACTTTATGAAAACTCTTGTGGTCACATCTATATTTTGTCATGTTCTGTACTACTAACTAGACTTTGATAATAGAAAATAACAGTGAACAGACATAAGACATGTAATTAACTGCTTGCTCCTGGAGATTATTTTACTTTGGTAGATTAGAGACCTTCATGAGACTCACTCCATCCAATGCTGTGCTCTTCAGATGCAGAAAAAGAGTCCAGTCACTCCTTTGGGCCACAAGAGGGCACCCTGCAGCTAGCTAACCCTCCCCTTCTTCAGAACAGCGTTTTCCAAAGAGTTTGTCATTTTCAGAGGACTGATTTAAGGGTGAGTTAAGGTGCTTAAGCTTAAGTATTGCCAAAATAAATTTGTTAGTTCAGTTCATAAGGTAAAATTCTGGGCCCCAAGAAAAATTTGAGAGAAGGAGTAATTTTTTTGTTAAAGAAAAAAAAAATACAGCTTCATTACAGTGCAGTGTCTGCTTAGGCATTATTTATGCTGTGGGGGAATAAAAAGGCAGTTGAAAATGGCTTTTGTTCTTTCCCTGCCACTCGTTGTCTTTGGTCTTTAGAAAGCAGAATAATGTATCTTAAAAGCAGATTTGAACAGTGTTTCAGCTTTCTAGTCTGTGAACTTGTTGATTGTTTTAAGAGCAGGTAGAGTTATGCCCCTACATTAATTCTAGTTAGACTCCTTTTTACTTTATTTCTTAGGTGTATATTGTGTATATGTTTATAAATTGGCTCATTTTTTTCCCTTTCTAAATAATATTTGATAAATCCAAAGGATATCTTTAAAAAAAAATGTCATGAGCAGAAACATAGTTGAAAGAGTTTAGTTATTTGGGGGTGGAGGAAGGGTGAAGGGTATCTGAGGTTTTTGATAAAGAGGAGCTAAGTTGAATAGTACGTTAAATGAAATAAGCTTAAATCCAGGCTTTCTTAATGGACATGTCAGATACAGAATAAAAGTGACTCGAATTTAGATTGCCTGGTGGATAGCAGCAGGTCAGTGTATCTGACCTTCATCCAGTAAAAATTTATTTTTAAATAAGTTGTTTTCACTAATTTTTTTCTTAACAGTTTGCCAACTAATACTGTTAAATCTAAGAGATAGCTAAGAAACCTACTCAGATTTCTGTCTCTGGGTTCTCTCTCCCACAAGCCTTTCTATCTTTCCTCATCTCACAGGCAGCAGGGAACCTTCTGGGATTTCCTTCTTTGCCTGTCTCTCTCTCACCAGTCTTCTCCTCCTTTCCTGACAGGTGAGGTTTTGGTTTTGTTTTATCCCAGAATTCTTTCATTGGAATAAATTTTAAAACGGCTCAAATTTTCTAAAATTGTTTGTTTCTTTTAAAATGCAAACTCTTTTTTTAAATAGATTGCCCTATTCTTGATTTTCTGTAAAAAATAGTTTTTGCTTATTGTCTCTTAAGTGTTGTAAATCTCTAGCGTACAAAGCATTGCATTTACATATAGGACTAATTTCAAATGTACTGTGTTTTGTAGATCATGATGGTTTTGCTGAGCCATCATTGGAAGGGCGATCTCTTCTGGTTGTTCATCCAGAAACAAGGACAGATTTGTATTCATCTATTCATAAATTCACCCTTTCTGTTATTTCCCTAATAGCATATTTTTGTCGAAAGATCTCCTGGCAGTAATTATGTCATGTGGATTAAAGAGCAAAGCTAATCCGTAGGAGATTGAACTCAGCTTCATTTGTATAGTGTTTTAATCAAATACGCTGCAGAAGCACATCCCTGTTGTCTTCTTTAGATTGTTGAGGTATATATAACTGGGTTCCTGTTTATTTTTTAAATAACAGGAAAGAGGATTCTGCCTGAAATTCTTTAGGAGAACACAGAGTTTAACTTAAATCACTGAGTTAATGTGTTTTATTTTGAGAGTATTTTTATAGGATAGTATGATAAATAATTCACCCTTTTTTCTTTTCTGACATAATATTTAAAGAAAATGTTATAGAAAATTTATATACTAAGATCCTACGTGGTGTGATGAAGTGGAAAACAGGAGTAAGGAGACTTCTGTTTTCTCTCAGATCCACACTAGTATTATGACTTTGAGTAAGACTGACTACAACCTTTTGTATAAATCACCTCTCTCTCAAATGCTCTAGCTTTGATCTGAGCTATTAGGAATAACTGGAATGGAAACTTGCCATTTCACATAGTATTTAAATAGCTGATCATAGTTTGTCTACATAATCCCTATCTTAACAAGTCTGTCTTAAAGTTTACTTACTATAATGGGAAGAATATCATGATAATATCTTAAATTGTTTTTTTTAATTATACCTAGTGGTAGATACTGGACAATTTTAGAAATATTGATGAATTAAACTGATTGAGAAGAACTACCTTCTGTGATAGTTAAGTGTAAAAAGAAGGTCCTTAGAATTATTATATATAAGTCCAAATCCCATTGCTACCATTTATCAGTTGTATATGGAACCTTTAACCTCTGGCTCTGTTTCTTTATGTGGAATGTTACTATGTTAGACAAGTGTTATCCCTAAGTAATGGGGTTTCATCATCCCCCTGGAATGTTCAAAACTGACTCAAGGAAAAAAAAAAAAGGCAAATTGCTATAGACAAAATCTTTGTAGCGAATAATAATTCTTTGAAATAATCAGTGAGTTAAATGTGAGCCAGTGGCCGAGCATGGTGGCTCATACCTGTAATCCTAGCACTCTGGGAGGCCGAGGCGGGAGGATCGTTTGAGCTAAGGAGTTCAAGACCAGCCTGAGCAAGAGCGAGACCCCATCTCTACTAAATAAATAGAAAGAAACTAGCTGGACAACTAAAAATATGTATATAAAAAATTAACTGGGGCTGGGCGCGGTGGCTCACGCCTGTAATCCTAGCACTCTGGGAAGCCGAGACGGGCAGATTGTTTGAGCTCAGGAGTTCGAGACCAGCCTGAGCAAGAAAGAGACCCCGTCTCTACTAAAAAAAAATAGAAATTATCTGGACAACTAAAAATATATAGAAAAAATTAGCCGGACTTGGTGGGACATGCCTGTAGTCCCAGCTACTCAGGAGGCTGAGGCAAGAGGATTGCTTGAGCCCAGGAGTTTGAGGTTGTTGTGAGCTAGGCTGACGCCACAGCACTCACTCTAGCCAGGGCAACAGAGTGAGACTCTGTCTCAAAAAAAAAAAAAAAAAAAAAAATTAGCCGGGCATGGTGGTACATTCCTGTAGTCCCAGCTACTTGGGAGGCTGAGACAGTAGGATTGCTTGAGCCCAGGAGTTGAGGTTGCTGTGAGCTAGGCTGACGCCACAGCACTCTAGCCCGAGCAACAGAGTGAGACTCTGTCTCAAAAAAAATGTGAGCCAGTGTGTAAACTCATGTTTTATAATAAAGGATTCTTTTGGTAGTGAAAGTACCTCATATTTACGTGTTTGCCATGTGTTAGATGCTGTGCTAAGCAGTACTTATGTTATTTCATTCTAGTATCATAATAATTCTTATTATAGGACCTTTATTATTATCTTTCCTTTATAGATGGGGAAACTGGAGCTCAAAAAGGTTAAAAACTGACCCAGAGCCACACAATAGTGCTTGAACAGCAATTTGAACTCATGACTGTCTTGACTGTTTACAATACTACTTCCCATTAGAAGTGACAGCATTTAATAATGTTTGCTGGTGATACTAAGGGCTATTAGGAATGGACAAGATTTGAGGAAGTGGTATGAGTTGAAAAAATAAAAAATAGTAATATCTTTTATTAACAAAAAAGATTAAAACCTGGAAAAGCACCATTCTTGGGTTCTAGGAAATTACCTTGTATTTTTTTGTTTTCTACACAACTTAGTTTTTAGCATTTATTCTTGTTTTTTTATGAACTTCAATTATAAGTAGAGTACCTTAGAGACTGATTTGCCCAGGACCGTCCAGATATTTATGTGTTATAGTATAATTCTAATAGCATCCCCATTCTCAAACTGTCCCAGTTTGGATTATAAATTATATGAACACCTTAATTTAAAACATTATAATGTAGACATTTAGCTTTTAAATCTTTTGTCTTTGGATTATGTTAATTTGGTTGGTTTGGAGCTTTTACATAATTTGTATTAGGAAAATCTAAAGTATAAGTATACCTTGTATAAATGCTGGAACCAGGAATTCCATTGATTGGTTGGTTTTTGATGCAGTATGCTGGGGTGCTGATTGAATTCTTTGGAGATGGAGAGGGTAAGCCATAGATACTTTTTGGAGGAAAGGACATTGTATATTCACTTAGTCATATCCAGGTTAAAAGGATAGAAGAGTGGGTTGACAGGAAACTGAGTTGCCTGTTCTTGGTTTAGAGCTTTTGTGAATTAGGGAACTAATTAATATGAAGTGATATTGTATAATATAGTTTACAGATCTGTAAGGTTTCTTAGCCTTGTTTTCTGTAATATACTTCCCTATTTCTTCTGCAGTAAAAGAGTCTCCAGGGGGCAAGTCTCTATTTTTATTGCTGTTCCAATCACTGCATTGTTGAACCTTTTTCTTCTTTATTAAATCCTGAATTTTTGTCTTGCCCTGTATTTAGTCTATTTTAATCTATTCTTGGTCATCAGCTACTAGTTTCTCTAAAAGTATTCGAGTCAGTGTCTAAACTGTCACAGAAAACAGTTTCTAGAACGTTGGTGAAGGCTTTGATAGAAGTATTAATTTTAACTACTAAATTGTTTCTCTGTGCCTGAAAACTTATAAATGTTTGCAAAACAGAAAGATACTTACAGTACAGTGCTTGGCGAAGTAGGCGTGCTTGGTAAGTGGTTGACAGATTTCCCCCGTTATGCAGTTTACATTTTAAAACAGTTGTCAATGAAGGCACTCACAGAATCTTATCCCAGAAGACTTTGAAGTAATATGCTCAAAGAAGTTCTGTTATTTCTACTACCTCAGAAAATTAGCCTGTTTAGCCACTTCTGTGTCTTCGATAAATGCTTCTATTAGTTATAATTTTTGGATTCCTTACTTGTTACTCTCATTTTGAAACTGAGATTTTTCTTTGTGAAGTATGGGATAAAAGCAATTCTTTATTCTTTTAGGAATTATTTTCATCTTGAAATGGCTTGTTTTTAAGGGATTAACTTGTTTTACTATGAATAAACATTCAGTTATTTAAATATATCAAGTGTGATTCTTTAATATCAGTATTAGCTTTATGTTTTAATATTTACATGAATCTTACGGTGAGATTTTTAAAATTGAAGGAATGGAGGAGGCTATAGTTTATTTACCACAATCTTTGTTAGAACAGATTATTGTCTAAAATGGCTATACTTTATAAATACAAATTATTTACAGTCCAGGAAGATCCTAATATGGAAAAACTTCTTATTTTAAATAGGAATATTTTGGCCGGGCGCGGTGGCTCACGCCTGTAATCCTAGCACTCTGGGAGGCCAAGGTGGGTGGATCACTCAAGGTCAGGAGTGCGAGACCCCGTCTCTACCAAAAAATAGAAAGAAATGATCTGGACAACTAAAAATATATATATATAAAAAAATTAGCCGGGCATGGTGGCACATGCATGTAGTCCCAGCTACTTGGGAGGCGGAGGCGGAAGCGGAAGGATCGCTCAAGCCCAGGTGTCTGAGGTTGCTGTGAGCTAGGCTGACGCCACGGCTCTCTAGCCCGGGCAACAGAGCAAGACTCTTGCCTCAAAAATAAATAAATAAATAAAAATAAATAGGAATATTTTGTTTAGCAAAGGATCTAAGTGAGGAGTATGCCCAAATTGAATTTTCCTCCCTCCCTTCAAAGCTGCTGCTTTTGTATTTTTGTTTTCCCATTTTGGCCAATAGCACTACCATTTATTTACCTTGTTACCCAAGTTTTCAAAGTTTTATCTTTTTTACCCACTTTCCCCACCATTTGTGTTCAGATCCTATTGAGTCTCCAAAAGTCTGTCAAATCCGTTTTAATTTCTCAGTTCTTTCTGCCAGTACCCTCTTTCAGTTCTTGCTGTCTTGGCCCTCTTGTTGTAATTCTTGTAAACTGACCTCCTTGCCCCCTTCTCTTGATTACAGTTTACAACTTGAGTTGTTTTCTAAAACATAAGGTTACTCTTGCTAACTTCTCTTGATTCCCCTTTGCTTCAATATGATATCCAACTTCCTTAGCATGTCTTTAAGGGACCTCATAATCTGACCTGGTTGACTTTGATTGACCAGCATCAATCTTTGGCCTCCCCATATCTGTTCCTCCATCTCATAACCCTGTTCTATACACTGTACATTTTCTCAATTTTTTGCCTTTTTTCATGCTTTACTATGGTCTTACACACAATCTTATCTCTTGCACCCATAATCTTATCTCTTAATTTAGTAATTCAGGTGTTACTAAGTTATATTTTATTATAGTTTGTATGGTTGTTTTTTTTTTGTTGTTGTTTTTTTGAGACAGAATCTTACTCTGTTGCCTGAGCTAGAGTGCCGTGGCGTCAGCCTATCTCACAACATATAGTTTATATGTTTGTAAGTTCTCTAAAAATGAGGTCACTATGCCCTTTTAAAGAGGCAAACACGTGTAATTTAGTATGATAATAGAAATATACACAGGTTTGATTGTTAACACTGAAAGAGTGGTAGTCTAATTATGGGCTGAGAGGGATGAGTGTCTTATGAGTGCTTCTTTAAAATGCTAAGTGCACATCTCTGAAAACTGACCTATTATTCTCAAATATATCCTAAGTTCTCCTCCTCTGGGTGACAGGAATGGTAGAAAGGAGAGACCTGGATGAATATTAAAGAATTATTAAAAATTGCCCAAAGTACACATTTTGAGTAATCAGTGAATGATCGTATTAACATATTTTTATGTGCTGTGTATGTCGTGAGGTAGAACAAAGCATAGCACCTTCAGATTGCTAAAGATTGTGGGCCTTTTCTGTGCATGTTTTCTACTATCCATGGTTTCTTGATATGGTATTTACATATTGATAGTATTCAGGAGCTAGTAAGAGTTGTAAAGTTCACTTGCATTGAATAACTGAAGTAAGAAAGAAAAAATATTTTCTATCCTGAGAGATATAGGATAGGAGGTGGTCTAAGGACAGAACTTGGAAGTGAAGAAAAATGGTAACCATTTGAATGGATGTGTTTATTATATGTTCTTGAGGAAGAAATTTAATAAGCCTTTTGAAAAAATTCATATATGAAGAGAATAGCATAATAAAATGTTTGAAAAAATGTAGAAAAGTCAGAAGTGGACTTTGGTTAATGTTTAGGTCTAGAATTATTAAAGCCAGTACATAAAAATAAGTGAAAAGTTATTTTACTATTAATGAGACAATTTAGAAATAGGTCACTCTGAATTTTCATTAGCTATAAAAACTAACATGTACATATCAGCGATATGTTTGCTATCCCCTGTATATTAATTCTTTGTAATTAGAATAAAATTTAACTGTGATTTTTTTTTTTCCCCCTTCCCTTCCCCCAAATAGCTTTTGCCTACCAAAAAGTTTTGGGAACCTGATGATTCAACAAAAGATGGACAAAAAGGCATATTTCTTGGGGATGATGAATGGAGAGAGACTGCATGGGGAACTTCTCGTAAGTTACTGGTGTATGTGTGAGAATTATGAATATACTCAACACTTTGTTTTAAACAAACTCTGCCCACCCTCAGCAAATATCAGAAAATTTGTAATGTCTTTGAGGATTTTGTAAATCTTCGTAATGCACATTTTCTTATGGCAGTTAACCCTCGTCTGTCTGGTAACACATCTGTTGTACTTGATGAGTACACTTAATTTTAGAAGTGTTTGTTACTATAACATTTTATTAAGCTTTTTGATTTTTGTTTTTTAATTAACTCTGATTATGAAATTCTGAATTCCCATTAAAATAGAGGATGGATTAATTTAACCATGGGAATTTTCAGTTGTTGTATTAGATGACAGTGACTGATGTATCTAATTGCCGCTCAATCTAGCTTTAGACATTTGTTGCACCTAGAAAGGAAGTGAACTGCCTTGATAATGTAGAACTCCCAGAAAGGGAACAGGTCTTTGAATATTTTGATTTCCTTAAGTATTGGGAAGAGACTTAGGTCTAAGAAACTGTTAAGGGAAAATTTACTGGTGTATAAGGAGTATAACTTGCAGAAATGACAGTATTTATTGGAGAAATTAAAGAGCATAGTTATATTCTTAAGATAGCTTATCATTTTACTGATTATGTTTTTAAATGATTATGATTTATAAAAGCTGAGAGGTGTACAGATAGCACATCAACATGTATTTTACAAATAAATTTTCTCTTTTTATTACCAAGTTCAACACATCTTGCTTAAGCTATGCAAAGTGACCAAAGTAATATGAAAACAAATTTCTGGTTGATAATTACCCAAGTTAACATTGTATTTTGAGTGTAAGTTATCAGGTGTTTCTTTATTCTCTAGATCATTAAAATATGTTGAAAGATCTTAAGCTTTAATAGACCTTTTGAATTGGTTGTTTTTAAACTAAAATAATTGCCAAAAAGCTAAAATTCAAAAGATTAGAAAGTTGTAGTTTTTTTTTTTTTTTTTAAATAGCCATAATAGGTTGAAAACTTTGGTAACAGATAATTTAGACTAAAATTTTCTTAAAATGTTGGAAATTTTGAGTTCAGCCACTACGTAATATGCCAGCTTGGAGAATACAAACGTAAATGAGATATGATCCTTGTCCTCAAGGATTTTTTTTTTTTCTGAATTAGAATTAATATTAGACTAGTCTCCTAATTTAAAATATTCAATAATTTGGACTGGATACATTTTCCCCACAGATCACACATTCTTTACCAAGAGTACATGTGCTTGATAACTTGATTGATGGATATGTTTTGAAAGTTTAATAGATAATTTATTTACCAGAACTAAGTATTTTTCTAAGGTGTTCAAAAAGCAAAGCACCTTGAGCACAGAATGGTAACAGAAGGTTATTTTCAAGATGAATGGTAGGGAAAATGCCAAATTTATATATATATATATATTTATATATATATGTATTTTTTTTTTTTTATTGGAATAGAGTCTCACTCTGTTGCCCTGGCCAGAGTGCCGTGGTGTCAGCCTAGCTCACAGCAACCTCAAAATCCTGGGCTCAAGTGATCCTCCTGTCTCAGCCTCCCAAGTGGCTGGGACTACAGGCATGCGCCACCATGCCTGGCTAATGTTTTTTCTATTTATTTTTTAATTGTCCAGCTAATTTCTTTCTATTTTGTTAGTAGAGATGGGGTCTCACTCTTGCTCAGGCTGGTCTTGAACTCCTCAGCTCAAATGAACCTCCCTCCTCGGCCTCCCAGAGTGCTAGGATTACAGGTGTGAGCCACTGCACCCAGCCCCAAATTTATAATTTTAATTAATTCTTTGTACCCCTCCCTCTCCCAATTTAACTTTTAGATGTATAGATAAAATTTTGAAGATAAATTTAGTATTATACCAGAAAACATGAGAAAATTAGAAATGAATGGAATTTCATTTGTTTATGTAACAGTTATTCAATTCCAAGCATGTACAAATATGAATAACACATTCCTTGTTCTAAAGGAATTGTCATTCTAAGAAACATTGTCTTGCCATAACTGCAGGAGACTTATTTATATACCATACCCCTCCTAAGCTGAACTGAACTACTTGAGATTGTCATTTTCATTATGTTCTCCCTGCACTTCTAGGCCTTTGAACATGCAGTTTCTGTAAACTGCATGAAATGCCTTCCTGTACCCCTATTTCCCCCAGTTTTCTTACTTTAACTTTTTATCTTTCGTATTTAGCTTAAATGTTACCTCCTTTGGTAGTCAATCTAAGACAGCTAGGGATTGATACCCCCATCTTTCTGTTCCTATAGTATCAATACAAATCGAAGCATTTGTATTCTATTCTAATTAAACCTATAGTCTATTTGAGGGCAAAGACCATCTTGTTTGTTCTTGGCTTCTCTGTGCATAGCTCACTGCCTAGCATATGAGAGAGTAAATCAATATTCGAGCTATGTAAATGCATGAGTGAATGATCGAATGAAAGGATATAATGAAATGAAAGTGTTGTAGCTTAACAAAAATAGCATCATTTCAAAATTACTATAGTTAATAAAATTATGCTTCTATGATAGTTCATCCTAGATAGTTTAAGGGCTAGACAGACCTGAATTCTGTGGTATTAGTGATTTTTCCAAACTCATATCATTTGTGTTTATAGTGTTAAAGCCGTGTGTTCTGATCTCTCCAGCCCATAACTGTGAGCTTGAAAAGTGCTTCTGCCATTTTGGAAGAAGTTATTTTTATTCTTCTAGATTTTATCCCTGAAGGTTTTTTTTATGAATTGTTATGTTGTGAATCACCAAAAGATGGTTAACTTTAATATGATTCTTACGAGCAACTGATCCTTCAGGTTAATGTTTCTATCTTCGTTGACCTTTTTAGTTTGACTGCTCTTTACTAAGGTTTTTACCTGTTTATTACCAAATGGTTCTTTCCTTCTGTGCTCCAGCCAGTGAGTCTCAACAGAATGAAAAGCATTCAATAAAAATTAGTAATAACATTCAAAATAAAACAATATGCTGATTTTTTGTACTGTGTATATTAATTTGTGTAACTACATTTTGTTTCATAAAATGCAGAAATATATAATTATATCCTTTCTTCCGAACAGACCATTCAATGTCCCAGCCTATTATGGTACAGAGAAGATCTGGACAGGGTTTTCATGGAAACAGTGAAGTAAATGCAATACTGTCTCCGCGATCAGAAAGTGGAGGCCTTGGTGTGAGCATGGTAGAATATGTATTAAGTTCTTCTCCTGCTGATAAATTGGATTCTCGATTTAGGAAGGGAACTTTTGTAAGTATTTTGAATAAAGAAATATTTAATATTTGCTTGATAGTTAGTTGGTTTTATTTTATTTTTAAGTCAGGTTGTCCCCCTCACCCCTTCCTAGAGCTAAAAGAAATTTTATAGCTATTTGTGGTCTTGTTTTCTTCACTTGGCCACTTCTCGAAATACATGGAATGATAGAACTATTAGAAATATTTATGATCTTAACCATGTTACAGAAATCAAGCCATATTAATTTTTAAAAATAATTTGCAAAATTAAAATTGCTTACTCCTGGTAGTGCTTGATGAGAAAATAACTAAACAAAACTGTGTATGCATTAAACTAAATAGAATATTAATCTAGTTTGTGGTGTTAACTGCTTTTCAGCACCGCTATAGTTAAGGTTGCCTTAGCCCTTCTGTTATAAATCACTAGTTGGTACTCACATTTTTGGCTTTTGATAAATTAGTTGACTACAAAATTAAAATAAGATTCAATGCTTCTATTGTTTACATGCACTGTAGTGTAGTTTTAGGTCACCTTATGGTGCCTTTTTTGTTTTGTTTTGTTTTCTATTAACTATTCAGAATCAAACAGATTCTTTTTCTTCAGGGCACTAGAGATGCTGAAACAGATGGACCTGAGAAAGGAGATCAAAAAGGCAAGGCTTCTCCATTTGAGGAGGACCAAAACAGAGATCTTAAACAAGGAGATGATGATGATTCTAAAATAAATGGCAGAGGTTTGCCAAATGGAATGGATGCCGATTGCAAAGATTTTAAGTAAGATTTTAACTTTCTAAAGAAGAAAAGCATATTTCTGTAGGGATTATTACTGTTAGTTGATGTGACTCACTTAGACATTTTTCCAGTTTAGGTTTATTTCTTTTGCACCTTGTGTTAATCTAGACAAATAATTTTTTAAAAAAGAAAAATTAGTGATTGAGCCATTTTTAAAATAATCTTTAAAACTGTCTCTAAAACAGTACATGCTGTTGAAAGAGTAATGTCAGAAGCTGCTGTTACGTTTCTGCTAAAATGGTAGTCTAAATTTAAACTTTCCTCTGTGCTCTAATTTAGTGGAGGTTTAATCTGACTTTTTTCCTTCTTGGGGTTGCTTTCGAGCACCTTTCAGTGGAGTTTTTCCTCTTCTTCTACGCCTGTATTTATTCTCTTCCTTCCATTTAACTTTAATTTTAGAAATGAAATAAATTAGCTTAAGTGCAGTGATGTGTATTATGAGTTTATGCTAATTCTTGATATTGTTCCTGCATATAGGAAATGGGGAGCATATTAGAGACTTCAAAAAAATTAGCTTTAAACTCAGAGTTCTTTCAGTTGCCCTTTTTTTGGCAATTAAATAAGAATTTTCTTTTAGTTTTTGGTCTTAGATTAGGCAGTGTACATTTATCTACATATTAGGGAGTTGTTTCTTTATGTTGATTTCCTCTACTTTATATTTCAATAGTGAAATGCTTTGGAGCCTATCTCTGAAAATGAGCTGTTTCTTTGAGGTCTTGTGAACTATGGAATCTTAGATAAAAGAGTATAGGTACATGGTGGGGGGTATATTTTTACATTTATTGCTTTTAATTATTAAAAGCAGAGCAACAATGCTTCTTAAAAACAGTGCCATTTCTATCTGTTCTGAGTGCAAAAAAGCATCCAAAACCAGTAAACCTCTTTCGATAAGAAATAAATTTAATGTTATTCAGTTTGTTTTAGAACCTTATCCTGATCTTGTTCTTCTGCTATTAGCTACCCTAAGTTTTAGTCAAGAACATGCATTTAAAATTTGATTATAAACCCTTCAGAGTATGCATTTATAATTGAAGTGTTAATACACCGTTAACTATAGCAAGAAAATAGCACCACTGAAAGCATAATGATTTTTGTTTCCTAATATGTCCTCTAGTTTTTGCTATATGTTATTTCCTGTGAAAGATTATACTTCTCTCCTTAAGCTATTAATATGAACTTAATGTTTATTAGCATTCTAATTTTATTCCATTAAGATTTAGATACATGTTTGAAACTATTAATTAGATACGATATTAGTTACTACTTGACAGTGTAAACATGTTTCAACAGAATAGCTGTGGCTGTATGATCACTGTGCCAGCACATCATTAGTAATGTACAGTAACTGGTACATCATCCATATATACATTACTGGAGTAGAACGGAAATGTATGAAAGAATTATGGGGGCTTTCTTTCTTTTTGTTGTTTTTTTTTAATTGACTGATTTCAAAGAAGATCCTTTCGATTTTATTTTTTCTTCCCATATGTCCTGAATGAATAATGAACCTTTGGAATGTTCATATGCAAAATTGGATGTAGCTAAAGGGAAAAGAAATTTGAAATCTTCTAATGTTGCAAGGACAGTGGTTTTTGTTTTGCTTTGTTTCTAAATACAATGTAAGTTAACTTAAATATCTGGAGAACAAGTCTTAAAATCAGGGAATTGCTTTATAAACTACTCTGTGCATGTTAGGAAATATTTCCAATGGAGAGCACCTGAAGTTGGGGACAGAATTAGATGTAACCACTGACATTAAAGGCCAGATAAAACAGTTAATGCCATTTACTTAATGTACTTATTATTGAATATACTATGAATGCCTGGTTACTCTGAACAATAAATGAGTTTTTATAAGGGAGAGGAACGCATGTAAATATTTTTGTAGAATAAAAGACTTCAGATGAGCATCAATTATATCTAGAAATAAGGTCAAAACAATGTTTAGACCATGAAGGATGATAATGAAAAGACAATACTTAAAATCCAGTCCAATGCGCATGAATTTCTTGTAAGAAAAAATTAAGGAGGCCATACAGTAGAGAAAGCTTTTTTTTAAAATATTAAATATACTTTTCATGCTGTATGTACTTAATTTTTGATAAATATGTTATATATTTCTTTCTGATGGTTTAAACTGAAACAATTTGATATGAGGATGGTTTTTGGAGAGTTGTCATAAAGGGCTTTCACAAATTGTTGTTTTGTTCTTATTAGTTGGAACCAGAAGGTCATCTCCTCAGTAATGAAACTGGGGCTTCAAGAATGAAATGATTTGCTCGAAATCTTACTTAAAGGACAAGAGTCAGGAGTTAACCTTTTGTTTTAGTTCAGTGGCCTTTTTTGTTATGTCCCACATTTTACTTCCTTAAGTGATGAAGACCATAATGATCTCTTATGGCCAGGTTTTTTCCTTAAATATTATTAAACAAGATATTATGGCAAAATTATGTGCTGGTGGACAGCATAGCAGTATGGTGGAGTAGATTTTGGTATTGAGCTTTCAAACCACATTTACTACTTAATAGTCTGCTTTTCCTACTTAACTGTTAATTTTGTCTGTGGTTTGAGGCAGGTTTCTAGTAGTATAAACCTAAGTTGTGATATTGGCCAATTTTCTTATCTGTAAATTTGAGTTAAATCTTTATGCTATTCAAATTGAGGAGTGTAGTCATTAATAATATTTTTAAATACCTTCAAACCATGACAATTCTTAAGATGAAAGTTATATTAAATAGAGCAAAATGTGATAAAGTGGCATGGTTAGTGACCCAGAATGCCTTATTTACTGTATTTATCACCATTTGTTTTCCTGATTTTTCTACTTGCCTGTTTTACCTTTCGACTTGTTACTTTTACTTAAAATCTTTTCTATTTTCTTCATGTAGTCGTACTCCTGGAAGTCGACAAGCCTCTCCAACTGAAGTAGTTGAGCGCCTGGGCCCCAATACTAATCCCCCAGAAGGATTGGGGCCTCTTCCTAATCCTACAGCTAATAAACCACTTGTTGAAGAATTTTCAAATCCTGAAACTCAGAATCTGGATGCCATGGAACAAGTTGGTCTGGATTCCTTACAGTTTGACTATCCTGGTAATCAGGTACCAATGGACTCTTCAGGAGCTACTGTAGGCCTTTTTGACTACAATTCTCAACAGCAGGTAAAGCATACTCTTTCTTTAAGAAGTTCCTGGTAACTGTATACTGGTGTAGCCTGAAGTACTATGAGATATTTGATTGACGTGAATGATAAGGGTTATATTTTTTTTTTTATTTTTTATTTTTTATATTTTTTGAGACAGAGTCTCACTCTGTTGCCCGGGCTAGAGTGCCGTGGCGTCAGCCTAGCTCACAGCAACCTCTCACTCTTGGGCTGAAGTGATCGTCCTGTCTCTGCCTCCCGGGTAGCTGGGACTACAGGCACACACCACCGTGCCTGGCTAATTTTTTCTATTTTTAGTTGTTTGGCTAATTTCTTTCTATTTATAGTAGAGACGGGGTCTCACTCTTGCTCAGGCTGATCTCGAACTCCTGAGCTCAAACAATCCTCCCTCCTCGGCCTCCCAGAGTGCTAGGATTACAGGCGTGAGCCACCGGGCCCGGCCATGATAAGAGTTCTTGAACACTTAATATTTTATTGATTGAAATGTCCTGGTGATAGTTGAGACTGTGCTTCAAATAAGTGTTTAAAACAATTTATTCAAAACTTTCTAATTAGAAATGAAATGTTTTGACACTAATCTTTGTATTATTTTCCCTGATAGCTCTTTCAGAGGACTAATGCACTAACAGTTCAGCAGTTAACTGCAGCTCAACAGCAGCAGTATGCATTAGCAGCAGCTCAGCAGCCACATATAGGTGAGTCTTCATAAGTTCCCATTTTGACTAGAATTAAAGACTGTAAGAAAAATCTTGTTTTTAGAAAAAATCTTGTGTTTAGAATGTTTCATTTTTCATTTGCTGATTGGTAATATTTTGTTACTTTTTCAAATACCTTACTGAGATCAAAGAGTAATAGATTATATCGCAAGAGTACTAAATAGGGAAGAATTATTTCTTGTTATTACTTGCATCACTGGTTAAATAAAAATCTATAACTTGATAAAAGTTGTCAGTGCTTAGAATTTTTTCCAACATGAAGTCGAGAATCAAATACCTAGAAATTCAAATGTAGTTATTTGTGTTCGTTATCAAATCAGAATGTTCATTTAAAAATTGTTTTGAAATAGAAATCTCAAGAAAATTTCTTAAACATATTTTATTCCTTCATTAAGTTATTTGGTCTTTGACCTTTAGTCTTTACTAATGTACATTTTTTCTGCTATTGGGGGTTTTTTGTTTATTTTTGTTTATTGCTGCCCCCTCCCCAGTATAAATCTTTATTGTTTGTTAATACAAATCAGTCTTGCTGGTAGCCATCTCGTAATTAGTTTTACTAGGTTTTTTTTCCCCCCTACCAATTGTTATCCTGACCCTTCCATTGGTAGAATATGGAATAAAATAAGTTGAATACAATTTTTTAAAAAGGTTTTATTTTGAAATAATTATAGACTCACATGAAGTTGCCAAGAATGCAGAGAGGTTCCCCATATTGTTTACCCCGTTTCCCCTAATGGCTACATCTTAAATAATTATAGTTAATACAGTATCAGGAGCAGTGTTATGACATTGATGGTGGTATATATAGTTTTGTGTCATTTTATTACATGTAGATTTGTGTAAGCATTGTTACGCCTATCTGATTTTGGCTAAACTTAATTCCCAGTTAGAAAAGGTGTGAATACTCAACATCAGAGTTGAGGAGGAGGGGGAGGATATACTAAGTTGGTTCTCTCCCCTTAACTTTGTATTCTTTTGTGTCAGTGAAGTAAGGCTTCTTAGGTCCCAAATTTTATTTTTGGTTTTAATCAAAGATGTCTACATTTATAAATGACTTCTAATAGCAGCAGTCACTCTTGCCCTGTTTCTTTCCTCTTTCTCCCTAATTCCCTTTATTCCTGTACTTTTTCCATCTGTCATCTCATTGTTAGAAATGTACTGATTCCTCTCTATTCATGGGCCAGCACAAGTTTTTATTTCTTGAGACTTTATGACATATTTTAGTATTTGATAGGCTAATACACCTATTACTCTTCTATTTTTTTTGAGGTTTGCCTTTTCTCTCCCACCCCCTATGTAAACTACAGGGATTAGTTACTTTTTCTTACGAACTTTCATATGAATCAGTTTATCTACTTCCAAAATATCAGGTTGCATTTTGTAATTTACTTAGGGAAAACTGAATCTTTATGACATTAATTAATTATTCTTATCCAAGACATGATATGTCTTTACTTTTGTTTAGGTCTGCTTTAGTGTCATTTATGAGTGCTTTAAAATTTTTCTCATTAGGTTTCCATATTTCTTGATGAGCTTATTTTATGTATTTTATGTTTTATTATCATTGAAAATGTCCTCTTTCTTATCTTTCCTTATAGCTTTAAATTACTATCTATCAAAGCTCTTGAATACCATATAGATTTTGTGAAATGTTTTTTAATAATTATACTTTCATCTTTGAATAAAAAAGACTTTATTCTTTTAACATGTACTTTCAATTTGCGAATGTTCTATTTAGTGTTTTTGCATCAATACATGTAAGTGAAATTAGTCCCTTGGTTTGCTTTGTGTGTATTTGCAGTTTTTGTCAGGTTTTGTGTCAAGATACTTCATAAAAAGAATTTTAGAAATGATTCATTTTTAATGCCTTAGAGTATATTAAGTAGCATTTGACTTACATAATCTTTAAAGAAAGATAGGGCAGAACTTTTTTGTGAAACCATCTTGACAGCTCATTGCAGATAAACTTGAAAACCTAAATAAAATGGAAGTATTTCTGTGAAAGCATAATATGTCAAAATTGACCTCACATTTAAATCTTAGTTCCACAGTTAAATGTATTCCTTGTTGACAATCAATTCTTTTTAATCCAAGTTTACCCAGTCATCTGTTGGCCAGTAGCTCATTTAGAGTAGCACTGTACAATAGAAATATGTACCACATAATATTATTTAGTAGACTTGTTTTTAAAAATAAGAAATAGGTCAAATTAACTTGAATAATATTTAACTGATACTCAAAATATCATTTCAAAATGTAACCAGTATAAAACTTACTAATGAGAAATGTCACGTTCTTTTCTTCATATTAAGTCTTTGAAATCAGATGCATATTTTCCTACTTGAGCTGATCTCGAGTCAGACTAGTCACGTTTTAAATGCACAGTGGCTGTATGTGGCTAGTAACTACCATATTGATCAGTGCAGCTCCAGAAGATTTCTATAAGTGGGGTTGACAGACTCTTTCTATAAAGGGCCAGATAGTGAATATTTTAAGCTTTGCAGGCCATATGGTTGCAGTCACAACCAGTCAACTCTGCTGTTACAGCATGACAGTGGTCATAGATGCATATAAATGTATATTTCTGTGGTCCAATACAGCTTTTCGTATGGATACTAAAATTTGAATTTCATATAATTTCCATGTATTGTTTTTCAACCATTTAAAAATGTTAAAATTATTTTTAGCTAGTTCATACAAAAATAGTTTACAGGCTAGACTTGGCCCATGGGCTGGGCCAGAGATAATAGATGCCACAGAACAAAAACAACAGAGTTGTGTAGGTACTTGGGGAATATTTGCAGTACAAGAAATTGAGGGAAAATTCATAGGAATAAATTGGGAATAAAGCCATGTGACCAGCAGAGGGCTAGAAGAGGAATAAACAAACAAAAAGAGGGCCTATACACTTTGCTGATTGGAAATCATGTAAGAACCCCCAAGCCACTAATAGAAGACTTGATTTGGAGATTTATGTAGTCAAGATAATCGTGATACCACCTGATGGATGGGTGAGTGCAAGAGAAACTCTCGTATAAGAGAGTGTTTCAGACAGAAATGACTGTACAAATAAGACCAGCCAGGAAAAACAGTAATATAACAATGTTTCAAGATGTATTAGTAAGAGAACTTTAAAGTTCTGAAAAGAAGTTCAGAAGCTTAAGAGATAAAGGACTTAAGTCATCAGAGATCATCAAGAGGTCTTGAGACAACAGAGTGATGTGGAAATGAACCATTTCAGGATCTTATAAATAAAAGTCATTGAAAAATAGTTCTAAGTGTGCTGCATAATTGAATAACTCCTAGGACTAAATGAACTAGAAGATAGAGAACGCTGAAATTACTCATAGTAATCAGGACATGAGAAATATAAAAGAGAAATGAAAAGCTATGGAAGTAGATTTAGGAATAACTAAAAATGTGCGAGGCATTTGTACAGTAACTTTCCCTGAAGTCTTGAATAAGTGGAGACACATACTTTTTTAAGAAAACTCAACGTCGTAAGGATTTCAGTTCTCCCTAAATTAATGTGTGGATTTAATCTTGGTCAGAATTCCAACAGGTTTTTGTTTTGTTTTGTACTTTTTGAAACTTGAAAGCTTGATATTTGTTTCAGAAAAGTAAAATCAGAAAATTAGTGGAAAACTTAAGGAGGGGGACTTGTTCAACCATCTTTAAAAATAATTATTATTTACAGTGATTAGGCCACTGTGGTACCTGGCCTAAAAATACACCAGTGAACAAGTAGACTGGTGAACAACAAGACTCTGAAATAGATTCTTGTGTGCATGCATGCTTGTTTGGGGTAGAGTGGTGGAATGAATTTTAATATTAATTGACATGTCAAATCAGTGACAAAAGAATGATTATTTGGAAAATAGCTTGGAGATAATTAGTTCTTATTCCTAATGGATTGAAAACTTAAATGAGAAAAATAAAGGCACAAAAGATTGACACATTTTGCCTTGTTTATAGCCAAGGAACCATAAATGAAGACAAAGTAGTTTGTTGTTTTTTTAAAAAAATGTTGTACTTTGCCTATCAGATTGGCAACTATTTAAAAACTTTGATAATGTCCTATTTTGGCAAGAGTGTGGCTTGTATCCTCTTGATAGAAATGTAAATTGATACAATATTCCTGACAGATAATCTGGAAATGTGGATCATGAATTTATGTTTTTACTCATTTAAGTGAATTTTCATAAGGATATAATAATGCAGAGAGCTGTATAGTTAAAACATAATAGCATTATTTATAGCAAAAGATCATGAACCATCCAAATATATATTACTAGAACGATTAAATTTCACCCCCTCTCTATAGTAGAATACATATTACACAGTCATTAAAAAGAATGAGCTAGATATGTATCTGTAGACAGAAATCTATGATTAATTAGTAAGGGGGAAAAGCATGTTAAAATACCATCATAAATTAGAATATAAAATGTATGAGTAATGTATTTAAAAATTGAGACAAACCAGTGTATCAGTATAGCTTACATGAATACTTTCACTTTACATACTCTAATTGTATTTGAATTTTTAAAAAACAATCTCTTGTCACAAAACCGTAAAATATTAAAAAATTATATCCTGGTTTTTAGACTTTATAGTGGTATAAGTACAGCATGAATACTAACACATGATTTTTTTTTTTTTTTTTTTTTTGAGTCAGAATCTTGCTTTGTTGCCCAGGCTAGACGTGAGTGCCGTGGCATCAGCCTAGCTCACAACAACCTCAAACTCCTGGGCTCAAGCAGTCCTTCTGCCTCAGCCTCCCGAGTAGCTGGGACTACAGACATGCGCCACCATGCCTGGCTAATTTTTTTCTCTATATATATATTTTTAGTTGTCCATATCATTTCTTTCTATTTTTTAGTAGAGATGGAGTCTCGCTCTTGCTTAGGCTGGTCTTGAACTCCTGACCTTGAGCGATCCACCCGCCTCAGCCTCCCAGAGTGCTAGGATTACAGGTGTGAGCCACCGCGCCCGGCCTAATACATGATTTTTTGTTCTTCTGATAAAGACAATTCATGATAGATGAATCTGACGGGAATCTTAACTTTTGACCTAGGGAATAATTAAAGAATGTAACTCTGAGCAAATGACTTTAAAACGCAAGGATTTTATTGACGTTTAATTAATATTTCCTTTATAAAAAGCAAATTTTTCAAAATGGCTGTGTTGTATCTAGACATAAAATCAAGTTCATTGTGACCTGTATTTTTGAAAATTAAATGGATTATAGAAAGTGATAAATAGAAAAATTGAGTGCAATATAGAGTACGTTGGAATGTCATAAAGATAAATTTTTTTCTGTAAGACTTCTTTATAGCATATATGTATGTATATGAACACTAGGTTGAAGTAAAATGTGTGTCATATTGTGGATCACAGTCAAAAACTTGGAAAGCTACTTATACAGTTTTAAAATATTTCGTGAATCTTGATTTTAAGGCCTAGACTTTAAGATACATACTCCTTTAAAAAAATTGAACCTTTTTAAATCTCCTTTTTAAATCTCCTTTAACTTTAAAAAAGATTCCATTCTTGTTCATGATTTTCTTTCTTCTTTTGCGGAGGCAGTGATGCAGCTCACTGCAGCCTCAAACTCCTGGGCTCTAGCGATCCTCGCACCTCAGACTTCCAAGTAGCTGGAACTTACAGGCATGTACCACCATGCCAGCCTTCCTGCCGCCCTCCCTCCCTCCCTCCCACCTCATTGTGTTGCCCAGGCTGGTCTTGAACTCTCCGCCTCAAGCAGTCCTCCCACTTGGCCTCCCAAAGCACTAGGATTAGAGGTGTGAGCCACTGCACCCAGCCTTGGTTATGATTTTCTTACCTTCCACTTGCCTCAGTTACTTCCCAAAAGAGACAGTCCTAGCAACACATTTTCAAAGTAATTTTTTCAGTAACTGGTTGAAAAGTTTATACAGTGATTCCTGAGTACCTGGAAGTTTCTTCTTTCTTTAATGAGTAATGCAAATGTAGTATTTCAGCTGGGCATGTATTAGACTCAGAGGTGGGCTTAAAGTCACTCTCCTTTAAGCTTTTTCTTATTTCCCTATTGCCTGCAGGGTAGAGTCCAAACTACTTAATATGAGCCAGGAAGCTCATTAGCCTTCATTCTGGTTTATTTTATCTTCTATCGTACCCCATCTTTTCCACCCACCCCTTCCAAAGTTTGTTAGATCTCCCACCAATGTGCCCAGAGTGCTCGTTATACTGTATTTTAATTGCTGATTTACCTGTTTTTCTCACTAGGGTGCTTTGTGAGGGCAGATTATGTCCTCTTTCCTCACTGTTGAATTCCTAGCACATAGTATATCTTAATAAAAATTGAATGAAAAACTGTTATTGAACAGTAGTAATTTTAGCTCTAACGTTTATTATGTCTGTTGTATGCTAGTGGTATATAGTCGTTTCATATTCGATATCATTTAATTCTCAAAAAAATCCTACATTGATAACTCTTTCCTCCTATATTCGATTGGTTTACATTTCAGTTTTGTAGTTTTAGAAATCTTACATTGTCAACCATGAATCTCCATTTTAATGACCAATTCCGTTTCTTAAACTAAAAACTTAGAGTCAGTATTACATGCCCAAGATTATTGAGCAAAAATTTGAACTATTATCTGCTCCCACACTCCACTCCACTCCAGATTTGGAGTAGAAATGTTTTTACCTAATGAAGAAAATCATGCTTTACGTTGTTATTCATTATTTCTCCCTCTTTAAAATATAGCTGGTGTATTCTCAGCAGGCCTTGCTCCAGCTGCATTTGTGCCAAATCCATATATTATTAGTGCTGCTCCTCCAGGGACCGATCCGTATACTGCAGCAGGATTGGCTGCAGCAGCAACATTAGCAGGTAACTTACTGTTCATCCTTGTGGCTTTTTAGTTTTAATTCTGGTGTAAGCTTTATTTTTATCTATTTGAGCAATTCGAAATTCCTAGGAGATTCTGAAGGATTATCCAGAATGAACTGAAGTTTTCAGGGAGTTATTTTTCAACTGTAATGCTACAGGGGAAAGTTTAAGCGATAACTCTTTCCTCCTATACCCTATTGGTTTACATTTCAGTTTTGTAGTTTTAGAAATCTTACATTGTCAACCATGAATCTCCATTTTAATGACCAATTCCATTTCTCTGAGAGACATGCAGAGTTACTTCTCAGAAAATAAATTGGAGGTAGGTGGTGTGAATGCCCATGTCAGGGATAGCATAAGATACAAAGACCTTCAGCAGTCCTGAGAAAATGCGTATCTAAAAAGTTTCTTTTTTTTTTTTTTTTATTTCAGCATATGATGGGGGTACAGATGTTTAGGTTATGTATGTTGCCCTTGTCCCCCTTCTCCCCCCCCAAGTTAAAAAGTTTCTTGAGCAATATTCAAGTGGTATAAGCAACCTGGGGACAAAAAGTTAGCATAGAGTTGAAAAAACTTAGTAAAAAGTTGTCAAAGCCTGAGACCATCACTCAAAATCTGAAATAAAAACTAAAAACTGAATTTATTGCTTATTTAAGTAAGCAAAAGTTGTGTGCTGGTCACACATGGTCTTATTGAACAAAACAATATGTTGATCGTAATTAGAGTTTTTGGGAAGAGTTTGTGTTAGGTTGAGTTAGTTACAGAGACAGAAATGGGTTAGTCTCAGGTGTGGTTTGTGTTGGTTATACAGGCAAGAATTGATTTATGTCAGCCTTAGAATTGTGTTCACTGAAATGTGTCTGCTGGTAGGTGACTTTAAAAACTTAAGGCTGTCAGGGATATCTACACTGAGATAATTATCACTAATCAGATAGTTTGTTTTTGTTTTTTTTTTTTTTTGGGAGACAGAGTCTTGCTCTGTTTCCTGGGCTCAAGTGCTGTGACATTAGCCTAGCTCACAGCAACCTCAACCTCCTGGGCTCAAGGGAGCCTCCTACCTCAGCCTCCTGTGTAGCTGGGACTACAGGCAAGTGCCACCATGCCCAGCTAATTTTTTCTATTTTTAGTTGTTTGGCCAATTTCTTTCTATTTTTAGTAGAGATGAGATCTCGCTCTTGCTCAGGCTGGTCTGGAACTCCTGACTTTGAGCCATCTTCCCACCTCAGCTTCCCAGAGTGCTAGGATTACAGACGTGAGCCACCGTGCCGGCCTAATCAGACAGTTTTAAATCAACTTCTGGTATTTATTATCATGACTATAGACAGGCAGTCTTTTCCGTGGAGTTTGGGGACTTTTAAATTCAAGATCTTGTTTTAAAAAGTGGGGAGAGGGAGTTAATTTCAAATTCTTGTTTGGTATCTTAGCTACCAGACCGAAACTAACCTGTCACATTCAGTAGCCTTTAGTGTAGATTTGCATGTGATTCCATGAAGATGTGAACTTTTCTGGTGCTATTCAACTGGATGTTAGTATGTAAAGTGCTGATACATACAGAGAACCATTAGCCTGGGGAACTGAAAGAAGCAACTTTAAGTGGTCATTTAGTTTGGGGATGATAAGCTTTCTAGGACTAGTGCTATCCAGTAGAGATACAATATGAACCAGAATATGTAATTTAAAATTTCTGGTGGCCATATTATAAAAGTAAAAAACAGATTAAATTAATTGCAATGATATGTTTGGTTTGCCCCAACATGTAGGAAGTATTTCAACATGTGATCAATATTTTTAGAATTATTAATAGCTACCTTCCCTTTTTTTTCCACACTAAGTCTTTAAAGCCTATGTATATTAAATAACAACACATCTCAATTGGAGCTACCTACTTTACAGTTCATTAGCCACAAGTGGCTTCTGGCTGTGTTGGATAGTTAAGTTCTAGGTAGATGTCAGAGTTGCTTTTACAATGTATCCTTTCTTCATAAACTCTTTTTAGTGCCAATCTTTAGAAATATATTTTGCCTTTAAAGTTTTGAATGCTCTTTTTTTTATCTCTCCCACCTTTTTTTTCTTGAGACAGGGTCTCACTCTGTCACCTGAACTCTAAAGTGCAGTAGGTCATCATAGCTCACTGCAACCTCAAAATTCCCGGGGCTCAAGCTATCCTCTTGCCTCAGCCTCCCAAGTACCTAGGACTACAGTCCTGTACCACCATGCCCGGCTAATATTTCTATTTTTTGTAGAAGTGGGATCTCGCTCTTGCTCACGCTGGTCCTGAACTCCTGGCCTCAATCATTCCTCCTGGTTTGGCCTCCAGAGTGCTAGGATTACGGGTGTGAGCCACCACGCCCAACCTGATTTAAAAAAAAAAAAATTTTGTAGAGATAGTGTCCTGCAGTGTTGCCCAGGCTGACCTTAAGTGATCCTCTTGCTTCAGCCTCCCAAAGTTAGAGGCGTGAGCCACCACAGCTGGCCTAAAGCTTTTATTTTACTGATTCAGTCAAGTATCCTGGGCTTTATTTTCTTACAGAGCTAAGTGAAACCAATATAGAAATTAAGATGTTTGAAACTTTCACTGATAAGATTTTAGGGCATGTCTGTTGTGTCAGGAATCATCTGACATTTTATTCATTGCTTTAATGGTGGGGCTTATTTTTTATAATACTATTTATTCTCCAGAAATCAGATATTATCTTGAATAAAGTAGAATAGAGCAGAAACTATTCATTCAGCATTTCCTAGTTTGCTTTCTTACCTATACTTTCCTTTGTTCTTACATTATCTAGTTCTTTGTCTTGACTCACTAGTCTCATTTTCCTAACCATGTAAATACTGATCTGATACCTCATTTGTTTTCATATACTTTTCAGTTGCTTTGTGAGAATTGTGACTAGTGCTGTTTCAAATGTGAAGAATATTTTTACATTTAAAGTTTGCAGTTCAAATACTGTTGTAGCAGGCCTGGTACCTGAATGTTCCCTAGTTTTGTGTTATAGATTGTAAAGCAAAAGATTTTTTTAAAAAAATTATAATTCATTTGAATAGTCAAAAAATTCTCTTTATAAGAGAAATGATGAATTGAGCATAAGAAATCTTATAGTTTTATGATATATTCCCTGATTGTATTACCTGTATTTGTTAGTATCAGATCCATAAATAGGCATTCATTAAATGTTGAATGGATGGTTAAATGTCCAGTCACTCCATTGGTGGCCTTGAATTTTGCTTTAAGATCACTGGTGTCACTCCTGAACACTTTAATAATAATCTATACCTGGATGATGCTTGTTCCCTAAAGAATCAAAAAAAATAGAGTATGGAAGTGTACTGGGTAGATTATAAGGACATGTTCTGCTTTAAGTCTTATGCCTGTCCCCTTTTATAATCGATTGGTAACCTCATGTAGCTGTAAAATCTAGTGACTCTTCTTTTTTTGGGGGGCGGTTTGGGTGTGGGGTTTAGGTCCAGCGGTGGTTCCACCTCAGTATTATGGTGTTCCATGGGGGGTGTATCCAGCCAATTTATTTCAGCAACAAGCTGCCGCTGCGGCAAACAACACAGCCAATCAGCAAGCAGCATCACAAGCTCAGCCTGGACAGCAACAGGTAGGCCTTTTTTCTTTAGTGTCTTTGAAATTAAATAGATTCTTTGAAATTCTATGAGCTCCTGGTGTTTAAGATTTGTGTCCTTTTTCTCTTTTGTTTCCACAGTATATAGCATAGTACCTGGCATATAGTTGGTCCACACGTTATTTATTGCATGGGGTTCCCCCCCAATCAGTATTATGTATATTTAAAGATTTGATGTATTCCATTTCTGTGTTTCTGTTATTTTGCTTTCTTGAAATCTCTAGCAATTTTAAAAATTTCATCACTTCTTTATAAGTATGCTAATGTTTCTATCAAAATAATTGTCCCTTCATTTTTCTCCAAGCATTTAAATTACAATTTTAAATGTTAACCGAATATGCTTTACTAAAAGTTAGGTTTAATTTCTTAAAAAAGGAAGAAAATGCTTGTTATGAATTTTTTTTAAAAAATTTTCAGCCTTTTCCCTCCCTCCCCCTTCTTTCCCTCTTTTTTTTTTTTTTTTTCCTTTTTTCTTTTGATAGGGTCTCGCTCTATCACTCAGGCTAGTGCAGTGGCCTCATCATACATAGCTCACTGCAACCTCAAACTCCTGGGCTGAAGCGATCCTCTTGCCTCACCCTCCTTAGTAGCTGGGACTACAGGCAAGCACCACCATGCCTGGCTGATTTTTCT
>CAUYSK010098236.1:0-31458 GCA_963575035.1 Avahi laniger | reverse complement strand
CCCTGTCTCCTAGGAAAAAAAATGCACTCCTGTTAATGAAAAAGAAAATCAGCCTCTCCCAGCCAGCCCAACATTGCAGCTGGAGTACAAGACACTGTGGCCTCCAGAGACCTACGGACTCAGGAGCCAGGAAGAAAGCAGGACACCATCCCCATGCCATTTATCAACACGAGAGGTGTTCATCCCAAGAGCTAGAAAAGAAGCTGGAGGAGGGGGATGAAGGATCAAGCAGGAAGGCAGCGCTTGCAGGAGGCCTGACACCACCTGCGGTTAAGCCTTATCCAGTACCCTGCCAGCCACGGAGTGTCCTCACTGGGCAAATAGGAAAACGAAGGCTTAGCCCCAGAGGTCTGCAGCTTGTGACAGGGCACATCTCCGACTGCAAAGAGGAATTTCTCGCCCAAGGACAGACAGACAATCTCCCATTCTGAGTTGTTGCCGTCGTTTTTTCTAGTCCTGCTGGCTCTATAGCCAAAATGAGCTTTCTATTAGAGAGAGTTAGGCTCCGGGAAGGTGCCAATTGAATGCTCTTAGATTTAGAAGCTGCCGAGGGGGGTGGGAAAGTCAAGTGTTTAGTGACGGCAGGAAAGATCATGAGTTGGAACCCACATCTCTCATTTTGGCACACAAGGTCTCAGGGTGGGTACAAGTAGTACCCAGGCACTGGGAACCCCAAGAACATTCATTGTGGTTAACACGTAGTGAGTGAGGAGTTATGTGGGGCATTGTGCCAAGCACTCCCCACACACGATGTTATTTACTCACGGAAAGGCCATGTGGGATGGGAGGAAGCCACCAAGGCATGGCAGGGATGGCAGAAAAAATCCCACAGCCTCAGAGCTGCAGGGTCCTTAGCCACCATATTAGTTTGCTAGGGCTGCTATAGCAAAGTACCATAGACCGGGTGGCTTAAACAACAGAAGCTTGTTGTCTCACAGTTCTGGAGGCTCGAAGTCCAAGATCAAGGCGTCAGCAAGGTTAGTTCCTTCTAAGGGTTATGAGGGAAAAGACTGTTTCAGGTCTCTCTCCCTGGAGTGTAGATGGCAATCTTCTCCCAATGTCTCTTTACATATTCTTCCCTCTGTGCATGTCTCTGTCCAAATTTCCCCTTTTTATAAGGACATCAGTCCTACTGGAATAGGGCCTACTCTATTGATCCCATTTCAACTTGATTACCTCTGTTAAGACCTATTCCCAACAAGGTCACATTCTGAGATACTGAGATTAGGACTTGAACATAAGAATTTGGAGGGGACACAATTCAACCCATAACTGTGATGTCTTATCCAATCCTCCCCTTCAAAAAACGAGGGTATTGAAGCCTCAAGTGGGAAAGTGATTTGCACAGGCTCACACATCGAGTTGACAAAACTAAGACTAGAACACAGGTCTTCTGAGGCCCTGAGCCTTCAGCAGACTTCCCAGGAACAGCGGCATTGCCTGCTTTTGGAAGGCCCTCCCCGAAGAAGGGAATCCTGAGCTTGGGCCAGTTTGGGAAGCACCCAGTTGAATCTCTTTACAGGCCTAGAGTGAGGATAACAAAAACTGACCAACCAATATCTGGAAAGAGGCTCTGAGATGCCAGTGTGGAAAGAGCCCTATTAATGGAGTTTAACATAGGCACTGGGTCTTCTTTTCAATGGCCAGGCCCCTCATGGAGGTGGCAGAAATGCCATCTGTCTATGCAGAGCTCTGCTCCTTACTTGCTGCCCCCACAGCGCGGGTAGCCAGAATCCAGCTGGGATTGTGCTGGGCTTCTCTGGGCTCTCCCCCTTGTTCACTTTCTCTGGACCTACCTTTGCCTAGGGCTGGCCAGAAGCTGGTAGGTCTCCATTTTGCAATCTGTTGTGAAAACTCGCTAAGAAGGCATTTTTGAAAGCCTCATGCAACTTGCAGGAGTAACATAAATTTTAAGAGCCTTGTGTAATCCCAGCTACTTGGGAGGCTGAGGTAGGCAGATCACTTGAGCCCAGGAGTTCCAGGCCAGCATGGGCAACACGGTGACACCCCATCTCTAAAAAATAAATAATTAAAAAAAAGAGCCTTGTGGCCTTCAAAAACAAGGAGACAAAAATTGAGATTGAATACAGCACAGAAGAGTGGGTGACACCAAACCACAGACCAAGTTGATAGGCTGAAGGGAAGGAAGTGAAAAGTTCACCTTGTCCTTCCTCTAACAGAGGGCTGCTGGTTTTGCAGAGGTTTGCTTTTTTAAAAATTTTTCGTTCAATAAAAATAGCTCGGTAGGACAACATATTATAGCATTCGTGGAAATAAAAACTAGGAACCACATCATAGGATGTTCTGCTCCAAACTTGGCACTGATACGCCAGGCAGCTCCAAGTTCCTTCTGATTTATGCAGCCGCAGTAGAGGCCCAGGTGGGGTCTGGCCTTCAGGGAGGAAGGGAGGAGGTGGTACAGTCATCAGCTGTTTCCCTTGCGTCTGGGCCAAGACCCTGACCAGGGCTAGAAACACAGCTTTGTCCCTGGTCTGCTTTCTGCACTGGAAAAAGTTTCCACCACAAAGGGTCGATTCAGGAAACCAAGGTTAGAGGCAAACGGGTCTTATTTGAAAATGGTGAAACTGGGCAAGGCCTCGGGCTTCCTGCATTGATTGCTCTCCTGGGGCCTGGGACCAGCCCAGCCGGGTGGGGTGGGGCCGCAGCGCAGGTTACAGGATGTGAAAGTGGGGACCGAGGTTAGGAAAAAGAATAAAAGGCTGAGACCAGAACACACCCGGCAGAGGCCATGCGCAGGTCTCTTCTTCAGGGTTTCCTGTGGGTACGCTGAGAACATAGCGTTCTGGCCGTGAACTTACCCGGCTGAGCCGGCTCCACACTCAGCCCCTGGGTCCTAGTGCCGCCCTTGCCTGCTCAGCCCTCGCTGTCCGCACCTGTGTGAAGCCCGCAGCATAACCCTGGGAGGCCAACTGCTCTGTGTCCTCCCTACTGGGTGGACACATCAGAGCAGCCACCAGCGTGTGATTTACCACTTAGATGCTGACCCAAAGCGTCTTCGACGTGCTGGGTGCTGTCACACACAGCATTTCATATCCCTCAGAACTTCAGATGTCAAAACTGACATTCGGGAAAACTGAACAACCAACATCGGTATTTCTGAAAGGTCTCCTGTCACTTCAGGATAGCTGACTGTGAAGCATTATTTTGAACCCTTGAAATGAATGTGAGCCTTTGCCTTCAAAGCTTCTATCCAGGCGAGTCTGAGAATAGGTGGCTCAGAGCTGTCCAGAGGAGGCTGAGCCAGAGCCCGGCCCTGCTCGGAGCCGGCAGAGTCTGCCCTCAAGCTGCCCCTCTGCCACCGTGAGCCCCTGTGCAGCAGTCACACCAGGCCCTGGACTGTTCTGTTAGGGTCCCTGAACTCAGAGGCTGGGGCCAGCCTACGTAGCCAAGAGTCAGTGAACCAGCAGAGAGGGAGAGGGGGCTTGGGAAGGGATGGAAACTCTCTGGTTAGAAGCGATGTTTGCAATTTTGAAACTGAGTTTTGGATTATACATTCCCCTACTAGGCTGCAAGCCTCCCTGTCCAAGTCATCTTTGTATCCTGTCCAACGAAACCCTTTGCCTTTTGTGTGCAGGGTCCTTGATTGACAGTTGTTGAACGACCTGAATGAAAGACACTCACTAGAAGTCCTTTCCTCCAGCTATGGTTTGTAATCACTTAACTGCACACTGAGCACCTACTGTGTACTAAGCACTGACTGAGACAATGAACACACAATTGCCAAAAACAAAAATACAAACAAAAGAAAGGCAGCCATGGTCTGTGCCCCTCCTAGAAATCTTTCCAGTGGAAAGACAGACATCCAACAAGTAGGACAATCCCAAGGGCTCGTGATTATCTTAGGGGGGAAGTCTAGGATAACGTAGGTGAACACAAAGCAGGGAGACCTAATGTTGAGGGCCAGGAACAGCTCCTTGAGGAAGAGATGTTTAAGCTGAGGTCCAAAGGGGAGGTAGAAATTAGCCAGGTGAAGGAGGCTGGAAAAAGCAGTTCAGGCAGAGCTAACAGCATTTGTGAAGACCTGGAATTTAGAGAACAGGTGGCTTATTGAAGGAACCGAGAGAAGTCTCCTACATCTTCCGAACTCCAGACAACAAGAAGATCTTCTAACTCTCATTCTAGGAGAGAACCCCAGGCATTGTTACTGCCAGTAAGAAAGGAATCTACTGCCTCTTTGTGGCCTTTTTCCCCAGACCCCAGCCTTCAGGCCTAGCAAACAGGAGAAATCCTAAAAGATGGCTGGGACACATCCAGCCAGAAGGTCATGGGTGTGGCTGAGAGAGCAGGAACTGGTCCAGGCACCCAGACCCTGGACTAAGATACTGGGCAAGTCCCTTCCCACCTCTATCTGGACCTCAGTTTTCATGCTCTATGGATCCTCAGCAGTTAGCACAACACCTGACACGCAGACTTTTTTGAATTAATGAATGGCTTCAGTTTCCATCTGTAAAAAGATTCCTTGCAGTGCTAACATTCTCGGTCTGAGACCCACAGTCATCCCTGCCCAGGATTCTTTGAACAACAGAAGCAGCATGAAAGGAACAAGCACAGTGCCCAGCATTTGTTTGTTGCATGAATGTTTGTTGAATGAACGAGTGAATGTTCTTCCTGAAGTCACTATAAAAGCTGTGATAGATCCTGGCTTCTCTCAGCAGCTGCTCTGATCGCCATCCCTCCTAACCCTGTGCAAACATTGTCACCCACCCACTCCCCAGGGAGATGTCAGGTTCAGTGGTGAAAATGAACTATGGCTCATGCCATTAGCACTCCCATCCTAGGGGAAGAAGATCTAAGGTGATTATACGGAGCTGAGAGGTAGGAGAACAGACAAAGGACTAAGATTTTCAGAGTTTGAACACATATCTCATGTAGTGCTGTCTTATCAACACCAAATCAGCCAGATATTCTACCCAACCCTGTAAATAACTAGAACTCACCGGGACTTGCTGGCAGAGCTCTAGAAACGAACAAGTGTTCCCAGAGCCACCATATTCCCTGTTTGCCCTGTGCCAGGCAGCTATAGGAAGGGCAAGAGTTCCCAGCTGGGCACACCCTCAGATACATTTTCCCTCTCCTGTGGGTTTCCAGGCTAGCCACAGAAGCCTGATTCATCCACAACCGCACTGAAACATAGAATTAATTTCAGCTATACCCTGGGTGAGCCAGGCCATTATGGCAGCCAAACCAACACTTACAGTATTATTTCGATGGGAAAATGTGTTCTGAGCTCCAAGCAACCAAATTATAAGTGGGACACAGGCACACCCAGGTTCAAATCTCAGTTTTCACACTTCCTAACCATGTGGTCACGGGCAAGGCACCATCCTCCCTGGCCTGTTTCTTGCTTGGTAAAAAAAAAATACCTCCTATAGAAGGTTCTGGTACAGACTATACAGACACCAGGGAAAAGGCCTCAGCTGCTCATGGCACACAGGGGCTTTTGCAGAGCCTGGAGACGGGACTCCAGGCACAGTCCTTTCGAGGGCCCTTATCTGGCTCTGCGTGGGGGCAGCATCACCACTGGACTCAGAGCAAGTGTCTATGAGATAAATGAGCAGCCGTCTTAGAAATCACAGAGCATTCCTCTATCTTTGACCTTCTGCAGGCTTTCACTGGCTTATCTGAGCCAAGAACCTTCTCCTGCCCCCACCCATCCCGCTGTCCCCCATCTCTCTCTTCTTCTGCTCGGGTCTGGGAAGGGGCTTAGCCTCTGGAAGGGGCTAGAAGCCCTGGCCTTTCACCCTGGACCTGCATGTTAGGCTGGCTTGCCAGCGGGCAGCCCACGAGAGGAAGCAGGAGGAGGCGCGCTCTGGGCACGCCACCGTGGGTGGAAGGCAGACCTCCTCCCGCTGGGCTTTGGCTTTGGCCCCTCCTAGATCTGTTTGTTTCCCTGCGGCAGCCAGAACGGTCTGTACCCAAAGGATGGTGCTGACGGCCAAGGAATCCGTAGGGTCCTAAAGGTCAACCTTCTTTCTTTCCTTTCCCGTGTTCCCGTTCCCAAAATTTGGAGTTTACTGGCCTTGAGCTTGTTGTCCCCTGCCTAGGGTCACTGGCACTATGGAGGTCAGTCACCTTGAATGAGCCCCACCCCGCGCCCCCCACTGCACTGTGCTTCCCATGTTCCTCCCCTCTAGGTGCCACCGTCTGCAGCCTCCTCTGTATTTCCAGGTCCTGTCAATCTGTCCCCGTCCCCATCTCTCTGTGGTACTGCTGCTGGGTCTCCACTGCTGCGGTCCCATCCCCTGACTCTACCCATCACTCCCAATCCTGTGATAGCAGAAAACAAAAACAAAAAGATTCTTGTGAAAGTAACATGTGCCTATGGTGAAAATCCAACAGTTACTTGCTTAGTGCAGTGAAAAAGACAAAAAAGAAAAAAATAAATAAATAAATGAAAAAAATCCAACAGTGCAGAAAGTGTAAAATGAAGAAGCAAAAGCCTCTCCATCCCTCGGAGATAACCTCTGCGAACAGCTTCTCAGGAACCTTCAAGATGTTTTCTTGGGCCGGGGCGCAGTGGCTCACAACTGTGATCCTAGCACTCTGGGAGGCCCAGGTGGGCAGATTGTTTGAGCTCAGGAGTTGAAAACCAGCCTGAGCAAGAGCAAGACCCCGTCTCTACTAAAAAAAAAAATAGAAATTAATTGGACAACTAAAAATATATAGAAAAAATTAGTTGGGCATGGTGGCACATGCCTGTAGTCCCAGCTACTCGGGAAGCTGAGGCAGAAGGATTGCTTGAGCCCAAGAGTTTGAGGTTGCTGTGAGCTAGGCTGACGCCACGGCACTCTAGCCCAGGCAACAGAGTGAGACTCTGTCTTAAAAAAAAAAAAAAAGATGTTTTCTTGGCGTGTTTAAGTATGTATATCTGCAGAAGAGTGTCCTCTTTTCTTTTTGTCCTCTAGAATGGGAACAGAGTGTACAAATTGCTCTGCAACTTGTTCTTGTCACCTAACAGTATATCTTGGACATCTTTCCAAAATCCATCTCCCTCTTTTTTTTTTCTTAATTTTATTTAAAATTTCACTCATTAGTCAACTTGAACCTCCCTCTTTTTAACACGCACATAATTTCCCATTATTTGGATGTACTGTAATTTATTTAACTGTTTTCCTACCAGGGACACTTAGGTGGTTTTCCGTTTTTGCAGTCACTCCTAATTGGTTTTCTGCCTCAGGTCTCAAACCTCCAATCTGCCCTCCACACCAGTTAGATTCCACTGGCAATCCGATTTCTCCTTCCCAGCTTAAACATCTTCCTTGCGTTAGGGTTATTCGCTAGATGTCTTATCACCCCCATACCTCAAGCTGCTCAAGGCAAGGTGTTGCCTTGGAGCTCTGCAAGGAGCTCTCTCCAGGCCTGTCAGCTCAGCTGTTTTTGAGCCAGTCTCAGCAAAGCCCTAGGGAAATGTTAAATAGTCAGTCTTTACTTCTTTTCATGCATAATAAGTGGAAACTCTGTGGGCTGGGCTTTGTGCAGGGCACTGGGAGATCCAGAATGAAACATGCAACTGGCCTCCTGGAGCTGGCAGTGGAGTGGGAAAGTCCGCCATTGGACAGCGCACAGACGCGTGCATTTCTGATGACAAAGGGAAGGAGCCCTTTGAAAGGAAACAACAGAGGAGAAGAGGGGATGGGGCATGTGGGGAAGGCCTCTCTGAAAAGGTGGCAAAGTGCAATGAAGAGACAGTCGCAGACCCTGGGATCAGGTTCCCATACTGGGCCGCTCTGGGCGCTTCCCCTTTAGTCTCCTAAAATGTACAAGAAGGGGAACCCCCCTTTCAGTTTTAGCTTTCTGTGACAATAATAAATGCTATCAGAGTTCAGAGGAAGCAGCATTCCCCACTGCCAGGGAGAGCTCAGGAGATTTCTCGCTGATTCCACATTGACTTTGTGTCACATGTGAGCTCTAGTTCCATTCAATTCTGGGTCAAATTCTTGTTGAGCATATACTGTACATATCTAACACAGGGACAGGGGTGTGTGTGGTTGCGTTGGGGGGAGCTGTGGAGGCGGTGGTGGTGGTGATGGGTGTTCAGATTTAAAATACATGACCGGCTGGGTGCAGTGGCTCATACCTGTAATCCCAGCACTTTGGGAGGCTGAGACAGGAGGATTGCTTGATGCCAGGAGTTCAAGACCAGCCTGAGCAACACAGTGACACCCTGTCTCTACAAAAATTTAAAAAATAAAAAAATAAAATTAGCTGGGTCTTGTGGCACACACCTATAGTCTCAATTACTCAGGAGGCTGAGGCAGGAGGATGACTTGAACCCAGAAGTGAGCTATGATCATGCCACTGCCCTCCAGCCTGGGAGACAGAGTAAGACCCTGTCTCAAATAAACAAATACATAAATAAAATAAAATACCTTTGAAGGAGTTTACAATGTGTTGGGGCATCAGACCCAGGACTGGATCATTTCAATGCAAGCTACTGAGGGAAAAGAGAGCAACTCATCCATAGCTACACTGAGCACTGGCTTCAGAGGCAAGCAGGCCTGGGCTGGGCTCCCTGCCCCGCACTCCCCAGCAGGGGAACATGGAGCTTGCCAGGTCTGCTCAAGGAAGGTTTCCTGAAGGCCCCTGAACTTGAGACAAACTGGGAGTGCGAGCTGCAGCTATAAGGTGGAAAGGGCATCAGGGAAGAGTAATTGGTGCGAAGGAAGGAGCAAGCTGGAAGGGAAGCCACATGAGACTACAGAGGCACGGCAGCCCACAGGGCAAAGGGAACCTCGGCAAAGTCAACCACACCAGCATTGAAAGAAAAATCCCAGCGAAAAAGAGCAGGTTAAGGAGTGCAGGCCTCCCCCATTCTTCTCTGGGGCCAAGGATTTTGTGCCGCAGAGCGGACACCAGATGAGAGAAGAGAGAAGTCTACTGCTCCCTCTGCCAGTCTCACTTCCAGATCTATGGGTCTGTCTCTCTTTAGTGTGATTAAAAATACTGTAAATTATATGCTTATACTTGTTGATGTTCTCTTTATGATCCACCTTATGTGGCTGTATATATTATACACATCTACATACACATTATTGTGCAAAGTTGTATACACAAAGCCATGCATACTGTACTTTATGGAAAATTTAAGAGCGTTTCAGAGATAATTAGAACCATATGTGATTTTCCCCTCCTGGGATGTGGGAGGGAGATGAATCTAGAGATAGGCAAGGGCCTGCCCTGGAGGCTTGCTAGGCTGTGGTGGGGAGCCAGACTTGCTCCAGAGGCAATGGGGAGCTATTAGAAGGTTTAGAGAGGGAGGCCCTAGTGAGGCCGCATGAAGGTAAAACAAACAAAAAGTTCCAGACTCTCTGTTTCAACTTAAGAAAACAGAGTTGCCTCTACAATATCAGAGGCAAACCCCAAACCAGTTCTGCCCACAACTCATCTCCGTGCCTCACTTGCTCCATCCGTAAAGGAAAGCCATAGTGTGGGCCTGTAAGACCATGGAGTCAACCTTGGCAAGCAACGAGGTCCAGAGGCTGAGGGGCTTTAGTGGCTTTAGGCCTAGCAACCCCAGAAACACTGTCGTCAAATCTGAATGTCACTCTCTGCCTCCAGGGCTAACCGGCCCTGGACTTGATGCTTCCGGGTTGGGATCCTGTTCCAAGCGGGCAGAGCTTCGGGAAGCTTCTGCAGGCCTGCTGATGCCCTTCTTTCCAGGGCCAGACACTCCTAAAACTTCCCTGCGAGTGAAGTGACACACCTTATTGTGCAGCCCTCAACAAACACAGCAGCTGCACTAAGTGCTAAAGAAAAGCTCCCATAATAACTGTGTGTGATAATAAAAAGATAAAGAGGCAAATGGGTATGTAGGTCAGCTCAAAAATAGTCACCCACCCACTTGGCCTGGGTAGCCATTTGTGCCAGATGGGTACAAAGGTTTTTGTTGTTTCCCCTCCCAAGCTGATATTCCCTGCTCTTTTCAAGGTTGCCTTCAATAAAAGTCCGGCCTCCACTAGCTGGAGGTAGCCTGGGCAGCTCTGAACTACAGCCCTGCACCCGCTCCACCAAATAAATCCTGGGGTCAGAGGGCACAGAGGCCTCTCTGACGTGGGTTCTTGGGGCTAAGATGGGGTTGAGGGTGGTGACTCAGAGGCATTCTCCCCACACCCCTCCTTACGTCTTGTGTGCACCCAGAAAGCCTCCCCCACCCCGACAGAGACCGCTTTGTTAACACGACCCGGTCCGAGGAAAGTTACAGCTTCAGGGTTGTCCGCGCCTTCTCGGCCTCTACCTCATTCCCCCTCTCCCCTCTTGGGCCCCCACCAAAAAGGCACCGACCCCGCCTCCCCGCCCCAGCGCAGCAGCCAGGGCCCCCGAAGCGCTGAGCTCAGCATCCCTACGGCGGGGCCGTCTTCCTCCCGGACGGTGGGAGGAGCCTCCCTCCTCCCGCGAGTGGGCGGGGCCAGGTCCAGCCCCGCCCCGTCCCACTCCCCCTTCATCCCCTCCCGTCCCTCAGAGCACGTTCTCGAAGTCACGTCCCTGCTTCCCCCCAGTAGGGGGTCGGCGGGAACAGGACGCCCCCCTCCAGTCAGCTGCTCAGCATCTGTCACCTCGGCCGCTGGGATCCCTTGAGGGCGCACCTCGGCTCTGGGGGGAGGGGAGAGGGAGCAGAGGGTCTTCCCTTCCCCCATTCCTGCTGGCCCCAGGCTGGCCACTGCAGACCACAGCGAAGTCAGTTAAGCTCCTGCGTGCACCAGTTCCCAGAGCAGAGTCTAGAAGTTTTTGTGTTTGTCTTTTAAATACAAAAAGATTCAGCAGTGGCCTCTGGGTGCCTATGCCAAAGTCTGTCCCTTTGTGGGTTACAAATGGGACAATTGGGGTGGGGGATGGGCCCTCTTTTCAGATTACTTCCCAGATTGGCCTTTCAGGACCTAGGGGACACCAGAGCTTGCGGAGGGGCGTTACTGGGAGGGAGGATGTGGTGACAGAATCACTGTCACTTCTGGGACTGAGAGTGTCTAGCTAAAGGGAAACTCCTGTGTGTCTATCTGCCTTGCCATTTGAGTCAGCACTGCTGCGCCCTGCTGAATTCTGCAGGGGGAGGAAGGACCTGATCAGATAAAACAAGGACCAACCTAGAGAAAGTCTTTGGTGTCAACAACTCCATAGTGACTGCAGGGGTTCACTCCACCTGTTCCACACTCTAGCCCCCCAGTAACAACCCCTCTTTCCAGCCTTTACATCCCCTTTGGCTTACAACTAAGAGTGTCAGTGGCTTGGGATCAAGGAAATGAGCCTTGGAGTAATGGCTCCAGCCTGCTGACCAGCTGTGTGACCTTAGGCAAGTCACTGCACCTATCTGAACCTCAGTTTTCTTATCTGTACAGTGACACTGATGAACCCTGTCCTGCCTACATACTCTATACAAATATTACTTGTTATTTTTATTGACAAAACTATGAAAATCTTAAAGGATATGGAAGTGTTTTTAAAATCATGAAGAGCTCCACAAGGGTCAAAGATCTTTGTGAGGAGGTGGCAAAATTGCTGGGTGGGGCTAGCAGCTCCCATCACCTGCCAGCCAAGGAATTCCAGACAAAAGCCCAGGATGCAGAGATGCAGACCCTGGGTGGCTGCCTTTTGCACAAACTTGAGTTTCCCAAGCCTTTGGCTTCTAAGGCCACTGGAGATAAAAATGAGTGAGGTTAGAGGCTTGGCAGAGGGTTGAGGAAGGGGATCCAAGCCAGAAAAAAGAAAGTTTCCAAGACTTGAGTGAGGCCTAACTGCAGGGAAGGAAGAAGATCATGGGCTTCCTGCCCTGCAGCTCAGGCCTTGTCCACAAAGTGGGGAGGTGGGGGCTGGAAGAAGCTCTCCCAGGGCCTGCTTGCCCTAACATTCAAAGATCTTAAAGTCCTTTCTGCTCACAGAAGAATCCTGACAGTGAAAGGGATGACTCTTCTCTCTGCTGAGCACCCTAATCTAGCCCTACTCACTCTGACCCCTTGGGATATTAAGAGGCTAGATAGGCCCTCCTGGTCTCTTTTCCCCTCTGAAAACAAAAACAAAAACAAAAAACAAAACCATAATAAGCTCATCTGCTGCCCAGGCAGGAGGTGGGCCTGGGTTCTGACTGCCCCCACTGTGGCAGCCCCTGATCATCTCCGATATCCCCTGCCACACACTCCCTAGACTGATAAAAAAGCCCACCCTGACCCTGCTTCTGCCTTTGAGATATGGCAATTGGAAACCCTCAAAAGTCAAAAACACTGAAATGGCTGGAATACCTCTTTCTACCTTCTCTGGCTTCTGTAGGCCAGGCCTGGGATTTTGGGAAAAGCAGTTCCAAGGAAGCTTTCACATCTTTTTCCTTTGCTATGATCCCCATGGAGGTTGAAGAGGCCTTTGAGATTCTCTAGTTCTGGGTTTTCAAAACTGGGACATGAAAAACCCAACACTACATGAAACCACAGGATAAATACAATATATCTTTCCTTTTATTAAAAGTATTTTTTTCTTTTTTTGGAGGGAGAAATTAAATAATTTAACTAGTAAATAATTGAAAAGTTTGCTACTAAAGTTAATACAGATAAAATATATAATAGAATGCAAAACTGCGTTGTTTGCAATAAAAATACTGGGCTTTAAAGACATGTTATGCTTCCTGAGGGCTGCTTCTGGGCCATAGCCCAGAACCCTACTCATCCTTAGTAGCCAAAAAGCCTGGAACTCAGGTCTGTTGCCTGCTGTTTCCTCACTCCACAGGACTGGCCTAGCTCTGGAAATCAGGAGCCATTTAGCTTAGACTTCGGGTACTAACTAGAGAGGGGAGATTGCCTAGCCCCCCTCCCACCTTAATTGTTTTCTTTCCTCATAAGGGTTCAGAACCCAGGAGGGAGAGGGATCTTAGTTAGCTGGAAGAAAGCTGGAGCAGACAGGATGGGTTCCTTCCTGAGAGCCAGTGGAATGGGGTAGGGAGAAAAGAAACAGTGTCCTGGTGTCAGAAGAACAAAGTTCCAAGCCTGGCTGGCTTCCTAGGACCACTCTGGCTTGGCGGGAAGCAAGATGCATGGAGAGATGCATGGGCTGGGTGCAGTCTGGTAGGCTAGGCTGGCTGTGCCTTGGCCGCTGCTGGGGTAAACAAAGGCCTCTCCGAATCCTGAGGCCACCTTCCCACTTCTCAAGACCCCTATCCCTTGGCATGGTGGTTTATCAAACCAGCCCTTTGTGGGGTTCTCACTGCCCTGCCCCGTCCCCATAGGAAATGACTTCTTGTGAAACCTAGGACCCCAGCAGAACTGGCTGTCTGTGAGCTCGCCATCATCACCTGCGAGCCTTGTCTCTGCAGCTGGAAGCCCCACCCAGGCCCTATCTATCTTTCCCGGAGGTCAGCAGCCATCCCAACTAAAGGCAGCAGAATTACCTGGAGAACTTTTGTACAAAAACATCCCACCCAGACCTACCCAATCAGAATGGTGGTTGGGAAGATGAGGATCTCTATTTTTTACAAGCTCCTCAGATGATCCTAATTATTAACAAGACTTGAAAGCCACCGGTTGATGGAAGGATTACTGGACTCTTGCTTTGGGCCTCAATGTCTTCATCTGTAGAATGGCACTATATTTGTTCCTCAGGGGGCTCGTAGATAACAGATTTTAAAAGATACTTTGAAAGGCTGCTCAATACATTGTATTGTTAGTATTTCCTTTTCAAAAAGCAGCTTCATTTACAAAAAGGCTCCCTACTGAGTTTTTACTCTCACTTCAGCAGGACAATCCAAATCCTCCTTGAGGCCCTGGGCTTCAGTGTTTCACAACCCTCCCAGTAAGCCAGGTGCGTTTATAATCTTGCTATTTTGACCAAGCTGTTTGTTGTTTTTCAAGTAAAAAAGCCACAGAAGTCCTGGGAACGCTTTTGCTGGCTTCTTCTCCACCTCCCGTCACTCCACCCTCTCCCTGCCGCCCTGACCCACGCTGCGCCTGTCACTTCCACCACCCACGACAAGAAGTTTCCAAAGGGCTGCGGAGGCGCCCCAAGCGGAGCAGTGTAAGCAAGCTGGCTGGCCTTCAGGGGTTCCCATCCTGAATTTTGGGGTTCTCAGAATCACACCCCCACCCCGAGATCTGGTTTAACTTCCCAAACCCGACTGGGGCGGCTTGGCAGACCGAGGCCCTGGGAACCGGTGCACAGGACAGGAACCGCCTGAACAGGGAGGGGCAGGTGGCCGGGAGTGAGTGCTCATTGCCTTTAAATTGCAGGCTTCCGCGGGTCCCACGGGAATAGAGCACAGCTCAGGAAGGGGCGGGGTTTCTATATGGTCTGGGCGCTGGCCACAGAGACTGGGACGTGGGGCCTGTTTACCAACTCCAGAAGCCTGGGTCACCTGAAATGTGACATTAGCCCACTCCTGCTCAGAGGTCAGCCAGTGTACCTGCCAGGGTTGCCTGATGCAGATTCCATGTTGCGCATTGTGTCTATATGATGAGTGCTCCCTGGAGAGCTCCTTCCCAGAAGACACATGGAAATGTGTAGACTCTAATGGAAATGGCATCCTCTGGAGTAGTGCAAAATGCAGCCCTACTCCCACCGAGGGAACATATATCTCAAAAGCGTTTTGAGGGGAGTGACTGCTTGATGGGTACAGGGTCTCCTTTAGGTTATAAAGATGTTTTGGAACTAGATAGAGGTGGTGGTTGCAAAACACTGAGAATGTACGAAACTCCACTGAATTGTTCATTTTGAAGTTGTTAATTTTATATATGAATTTCATCTCAATTAAAAGAAATGTTGAAGTATTGAAGGGAAAGTACTGACTGTTTTAAAAGCTTCCCTATGACAAATCAGCCCTCTGCATTGTGTCACCTTTCTCCCCAGCTTTCTGGGATCACTGACTATATTCCAGCCAGAAGAACTGAGTTGTCTCAAAAGCCCTGCTCCCAGACCCCAGCTGAGGAGGAGGGGAAATGGTCCAATCTGTCCAATGTTCTTGGCAGCGCTTGTCAGAAAGAGGACAGAAAGGCAATGCCAAGGTCCTCTGAAGGGCCAACCCATAGGCGGAGCCGGATCCTGGGAGTCCAGATGTAGGTCTGTGCAATTCTGGGAAAAGCCATGTTCTCGCCTCATGTAGCTATCCATTTACCCATTCATTCCTTTGTTCATCCAAGGAGCATTCAGTGCGCCTCTATTGTACACCTGGCACAGTGCTGGCTGCTGGAAGTCAAGATGAGTAGAACACCATCCTCGAGCAGCTGTTTAGTGGGAAGACTATAAAGTAGAAACAATTATTAATAACAGAGATATGCACAGGGTGGAAGGATGCCCTGAGGAGGGCACCTAAGGGATGGGGGGATGGGGACACTGGGGAAGGCTTCATGGAGGAAGGGATGACAAGAGTTGAGTCTCCAAGGCTGCTGGTGGGAGCATGTGCAGGCAAGCCCAACCTGCGGCCAGCCTTGGCCTGAGGGGAGTGGGAAAGGAAGGGGAAGACACCAAATGCAGGGTTTATAGGTTTTCCGAGGGCTGGAAGAGGCCTGGCTCAGAGCTGCCCCCTCCCTAGGAAGGCCCCACTGCAAAGGTGAGGAGTGGTGTTTGGTGCCAGGAGGGGTGTGTTAAGCTGGTTACAAAGTCTTTCCAGCTTCAGCCAGGTGGAAAGGATTCTACCCACAAGGGATGGACCAATCCCCTTCATCCTGGCTCTCCAGAGGGGCTATGGGTTAAGAACCCCCTCTTCTAGGTCCAAGAGTTCTCCTGGCAGACAGTGATATAGGCCTTGTTCCCCTCTATTGTAGTGATAGGGGGTGTCACAGGGGAAGCCACTGAAGACCCCCAGGCCTCTATGCAGGAGATTGTTTTCCTGGAACCCACTCCCTCCTACTCTAGGAAACACTTTCAGGGCTAGAACTGCCTTCCTTTTCGCATCACTTTTTAAAAACAGGAGACAAAAACACTAATAGATTTCTTTTGCAAAGAAACAGAATTACCCAGTGCACATTAATGCAGCCCTTCCCATTTTGGAGATAGTGAATAAAAAAGATGCTTGAAACACTGCTGGGCACTGGGCTGTGATGGTGTTTGTTGAATGAATGAATGATACCTAAAAAACTGCCCTTTCTAGACTGGCTCTTGATTCTTTGCTTACGAATATCAACTTAAAAAAAACAAATTATTTTTCTTAGGTCAATGTTCCACACTCTCCTGAAATATTTTCTTTTTTCTGTCAAAAAAAAAAAAAGAGAAAAGAAGAAGAAAAAGAAAAATAAAAGTATTCTGATCAGAAGCATCCTTGGTGAAAGAAAGAAACAAGAAAGAGAAAGAAAGAAAAAAAAAGGGTGTTTTAGGTGTCCCCAGCCCAGCCTGGTGGGAGGAATGAATGGTCCTCTGATGGATTAATTCCCAAATCTTCTGTCCAGGACAACAGGAAGACCATCCATACAGGTCACTCCCAACTCTTCTTTCCACCTCAGTTCAGAGTGATTTCAAGAGGATGTCATCTACTTCAACCTTCCAAACACTTCATCTGACGGCCTTAATCTGGTGTCATTAAGGCTCCAGCTAGAGTTTAGGCCTTAGAAGCCCCAGCGGCTATTCTTAGACCTCTTTTTTATAATACATAAATTTGTCCCCGAAAGTGGTTCTCTCACCTGCAAAATGGGGGTGCGGTGCAGGGCCTGGATTTCAGGTCCTTTCTGGTTCTAAGTCTTGGTTGCCCCAGGGCCTCTGGGTCAGCTTTTTTTTTTAATTAGGATGGGAGTGGGGGGCTGGGGAGGGCAGTGGCTAGCCTTCTGCAAGTGTCATTTGTCACGTGCAAACCTGCCCTGAGGCAAGGCCCGGCAGTCTAATCTGGTGAGGTTTGTGACCACTCCGGGGCCAAGCGTCTGATGTAAGTTTGGTTCCCTCTTCCATCAGGATCCCTGTGTCCCGGATTGATAAACCTTTACAGAAATGAAGGCTGAGTCGATCCGAACCTCCTCCCACCCCCAGCAATCATATCAGCCTCAGAACACTGCAGCCAGGCCAGATTTCCTGTGACCCCGCCTGAATGACGAAACAGGGGATCGCAATTGCACTCCTGGGCTTTTCCGGAGATCTCAGTCCTCGGTCCTGATGCAAGTCTGTCTGGGTCTGTTACACAAAGCACTGTGGCGGGAGGGGCGCTAGGACCCGGCGGACGCCCAGGCGGGGGAGGCTCCTCCGAGCTGCAGTCAGTCCGCAGGGCCTGCGGGTGGGTCAGCGTGTTCGGTCTGATTTGGGTCCTTGTCCTCAGCCCCTGGACCAGGCACTAGGAACCCGGGCCCGTCAACACTCCCCTAACCACCTTCTCCAAGCTCTCGCCTTGGAAGCGGTCGGGGGGTGGGGGTGAATAGGGCTTGGGGGCCAGGCTCCTATGGGGGGCACGGATTCCCCCATTAGCCCATTAGCCCTGGGGCTGTGGAGTAACGGACAGGCGGGGTCTCGGGGAGGGGGGAGCACGGTGCCTGGAGCTGCCAGGCTTTGGACCCCACCCCCATATCGCGACCCTTCGCAAGGCAGGATAGTGTGGGGCACGGGCGCGAGGACTGGCCCGGCTAACGTCTGCTGTTCCCCGCGCCGTCCCCTGGGCGTCCACCCATGTGCCCAGTGCTGCCCGTAGCTCTCGGGCTCCAAGACGCGGGGGGCAACCGTTTTCCCCGCCTGCAGCCCCCTCAAGTTCCCCTGCCTATTCCCTGAGCGCGGTCACGGGCTATCCCCTCCCCCAGCAACACGACCCTATAATAAACAAGTCTTTCCTTGATCCTCCCCTGCCGCGAGCGCCCTCGGGGACCTTGGCAGCTGCAGCCGCCGCGGATCCTTTCCAGAAAGGGGGCGTGGCCGCAGCTCGGGGTTCGGCTGGGAGCGTTCTGGGGCTCAATGTGGGCGGGGCCATGCCGCTGTCACCGGGCAGGAGAGAACGTTGCGAACGTGCGCCCGGAACCCATTGGTCGAGGCGGGCCACACTCCCGGGTCTGGATTGGGCTGTGGCGCGGAGAGGGCGTGGCCTCGCCAAGCTAGTCCTTATAGGCTGCTCCGCGCTGGTGCTGGGGATCGCAGCAGGCTGAGGGGGAGGTGCGGGTGGGTAGGAGGGACAGGCCTGGGCAGCGCTCGGTGGTTGGCACCAGTTCGCACACCCATTGAAGCGGCAAGACGCACTTGTCCTAACAGTTCTCGCTGACCGCGCTAGCTGGTGAGTGCCCCGGCCGTGTGTGCTGATCTGTGTGAGTCCTAGCGCTCGCAGTCGGGTCTAACCCCCAGACTGACGCCCGGTCCGTGCCCCTCTTGTCTTACAGCGGCTTCTGCGCTCCCGCAGCCTGAGCTCATCAGCAAACGCCCTGGCGTCCGTCCTTACCATGCCGAGCCTTTGGGACCGCTTCTCATCGTCCTCCTCCTCTTCGTCGTCCTTGTCCCGAACTCCCACCCCCGATCGCCCACCGCGCTCAGGCTGGGGGTCGGCGGCCCGCGAGGAGGGGCTTGACCGCTGCGCGAGCCTGGAGAGCTCGGACTGCGAGTCCCTGGACAGCAGCAACAGTGGCTTCGGGCCGGAGGAAGGTGAGTGGTGGCGAGTGCCGGACGCGACTCGAGGGGCCGGGAAGGTGTGGAAGCGCAGTGCCTGAAGGAGTCAAAGCCACCTTGGCTTGCTATCCCTTCAGGACCCAGAATGCCTGGGGGCGGGCGGGGGGCTGTTGGAGCTCAGAGTACGAATGGGGGGCGGAAACCGAGGCACGGAGTGGGTAGGAGCGCTGGTTTCTTAGTGAAACAGGACCTCCCCCGCCTGTATGTCTCTTGTTGAAGCTGCTCTAATACTCCTCCCTGCGTGCTCTCCCCTCCAGACTCTGCATACCTGGATGGGGTGTCGCTGCCCGACTTCGAGCTGCTTAGCGACCCCGAGGATGAGCGCCTGTGTGCCAACCTGATGCAGCTGCTGCAGGAGAGCCTGGCCCAGGCACGGCTGGGCTCGCGGCGCCCCGCGCGCCTGCTGATGCCTGGCCAGCTGGTGAGCCAGGTGGGCAAGGAACTGCTGCGCCTGGCTTACAGCGAGCCGTGCGGCCTGCGGGGGGCGCTGCTGGACGTCTGCGTAGAGCAGGGCAAGAGCTGCCACAGCGTGGGCCAGCTGGCCCTCGACCACAGCCTGGTGCCCACCTTCCAGCTGACCCTCGTGCTGCGCCTGGACTCACGCCTCTGGCCCAAGATCCAGGGGCTATTTAGCTCTGCCAACTCTCCCTTCCTCCCTGGCTTCAGCCAGTCCCTGACGCTGAGCACCGGCTTTCGAGTCATCAAGAAGAAGCTGTATAGCTCCGAGCAGCTGCTCATTGAGGAGTGTTGAACTTCAACCTGGGGGGCCGACACTGCCCCCCACAGCAGAAACAACTGAACTTTGGGGGTGGAGATTAGCAGGCAGGAGCCGAGGGACAGATGTCTGTCGTTAGCAAACTGACAACAGCCACCTGAGGGGAGGAAGGTGGAGGCGGGAGAACATAGTGTTTCCTAGGAAGCTCACTGGGTTGTGTGCAGGTGGCTCGGAGCTGGTGGCACATGCCCTGCAGTACTGTAGCATGAAACAAAGGCTTAGGGGCCAACCAGGCTTCTGGCTGGATGTGTATGTAGCATGTATCTTACTCTTCTTATTGTTACTGACAGTTACAAGATGACAGTGGTGTGACAGCCAGGAGAGCAGCTGGGCTGCTCCGGCCTCTGCTAGGGGTGTGTGCTCATGGTAGCAGTGGAGGGAGGGGGGAGGTCATGGAGGTGGTTTGTGTATCTCCTGGTCTGAGGGGACCAACCAAGTATGTTTGTTGTTTGTTTTGTATCTTTTGTTTTTCTGATCAGAGCTTCACTACTGACCTGTTCTAGGCAGCTATCTTACAGACGCATGAATGTAAGAGTAAGAAGGCGTGGGTGTTGGGATCAGTTGGGATCTTTGACACTTGAAGAAAAAAACCCACCTGGGAGCTGCGTTCAACCCATCCCCCCCCCATGTACTGTGGAGCTGAGCTGTGAGGGGAAGGGGCCAATGGGGGCGGGGCTGGAACCTCTCCCCCAGAGGAGTGCCATCTGGGTCTTCCATCTAGAACTGTTTACATGAAGATACTCACTGTTCATGAATACACTTGATGTTCAAGTATTAAGACCTATGCAATATTTTTTACTTTTCTAATAAACATGTTTGTTAAAACGGTTGAGTCTCTTATCAGTACCATGAAATGAAGAGTAGGGAGAGGGGTGCTGGTCAAAGGCAGGTTTCATCAGACTGCGGGGTCCACCTGTGTATTCCTCCGTCCCTTTCCGGGACTGCCTGCCAGCCTGGTAACAGAGGTATGTGGACTGTGTGCCATCTGTGCCAAGGATCCTGGCTCTCTTGGCTCTGCTGGCTGAAGCTGCCAGGAGAATGTGCTGGAAAGCACCCGAAGGTAAGGGGTGAGTCAGACCTCCCACTGAGCCAGAATCTCAGTAGGGAGAGCTCACCTGGCTGCCCAGGTTAGAAGGCCCAGGCACAAGGGCCTCCTGAGCCCAGGGTCCTCACGGGCACTGAAGGGACTGGAAGAGACCTTTTCTTTCTTTCCGTGAGAAAAGTCAACAGTTCTATTTGTTCTGCAGTCATAAAAATTACAAATTTTATCTCGGATATAAGAAGGCTAAGAGGAACCTAGGGCTCAGAGAGGGGCATGAGCAGCCACAGGAAGGAAGCGTGGGCCAGGCAGGTGCAGAGCCCTAACACAAAGCCTCACGCACTATACACGCGCATGCACAGCGAGGCGTGGGAAAGAGTGATAAGGGCTTAGAGCAAGGAGACTGCAGGCCTGTCTTCACAGGTGCCCTGGGTGACCTGGATGTCCTGGATAACCTGGACTCATTATGCTCTCTGGGCCCCAAGTTCCTTATCAGAGAAATTGTCAAATTGGGATTGGGCCAGATGAGGGCCAAGGGCCTTCCCAACTCTCCCTCCCTGTGACTGGGTCCACCCACACCAAGTGGCCTTTGGAGAGTTATTATCTCCCTTGTTTTCTCTTCCTGGTCCCAGACAGACTTGTTTGCTCAAGACTAAAACAGTGGTTCTTCCACTTGGGTGTGTAGTCAGATCGCTTGGGGCCCTAGTGGAGAGTCTGAGCGCAGGTGGGGCAGGGCCCCAGGAATCTGCATTTTCCTCAGGGAGCCTGACGCAGGGTCCTGAACTTTGGGATAGCTTAGAAGACCCACATCTCTTGGGGTAGAACTGAGCGACTTGTTCCCCAAAATGAATGGACTTGAGTTAGAATAGATTTGAAAATGGATGGTGATAATGATGAAGAAGGTACCTAGAGTGTAGTTTTAGGAAAGCCCTGACACCCATTCTCTTAGCACATCCTCCTGATGGCCACCCTGTGAGTGCTGGGTGGGGCAGGGGTTTGTTGTGTTTTATGGATTAGCAAAAAGATGCTCAAGCCCTTGAGTGACCATCTTCTTGGACAAGAGCTGACCTTGTCCACTCTTAGTCTGTCAGGTTTGGGGCTGGGAGGGAAGCAGTCTTCACACTTGAGTGACATCCGAGGGGCACTTTCCCAGGAACTGACATCTACACCAATGCTCCTGACTGTACTTCCATCACCTCAAAAGAGGAGGAAGGAAACAACTGTCTGTCTCCAGAGGAGTTTTGTTGGTATTTGGAGGCATGAGCTGGATGTATCCGTCAGCATCAACCCCTCTCGGAGCCAAGGAGGCAGCTGAGCACACTCAGCTCCTTTTCTTAGATGGTCAGACTGAGGCCAGGGTAAGGCTTGGCTTCCCTCTCCTAAAGCCAGACTGGCTTTCCTTATCCTCATGGGGCCTGAAAGTCTCCAAGCAGGACACACGAGCTGCCAAGTGGGAGCCCTGTGGCCTGGGTTTTACAATAAGGGGAAGAGGCTTGCTGAGGCTCCAGCCAGTTCTGGGTCCTCTAGATCCCTTAAGACATGGCAGGGAGCTTTGCCACAGGTATTGAGCTCCCTAAGAGAAGATGCGTAAGGCTCTTTTGCTGCTAAGGCTGAAAGCTAATAAAGCTTACAACTTACACATAACATCCAACTTAGGTAAATGCTTTCATAAATCGTCTTATTTGGCCTATAAAAGTTGTATTGATTACCTCCCTTTGTATAGGATTCCCTCTCTTATTCCTACTTCCCACCTCCTCAGGTGACTGCTCTCAAACCTGCAATAGTTCCCTATTGTCTTATTCCACTGTGTGTCTTTCAGGACCTTTGGTATTGGGTCCTATATTCCAGGCTTACCTCCCTCCACCCACCTTATTTTGTTACAGGTCAGTATGGTCCTCCCACTCCTATAGCCCTAGGCTCTGCCGTCTCTAGCAACCCCCTCCAGGGATGTGGCCCCTCTACAAAGTTTGCAAGCCCTGCCCTTCCTTTAAGGCCCAGAGCAAGTTCCAGCCTTTTTTTTAAGGCTCCCTTCTATCTCCCCTTCCCCCATCTTTCACCATTGCAGTGTTAAAATGTAGCACACAATGATCCCATTGTATGCACTTGTTTTGCATCCCGCCCCCCCCAGCTGTATGGGACACCTCTAAGTGCCCCTCAGGCGTGGCATATAGTGGATCACTAAGTATTGACTATCTGAGCCCTCAATCATTCCCCTTCCCCCACCAGTCTCAGACTTTCAGGCTAAGGAGAAAGGAGGGCAGGATAGAAACATTTAGTTTTTTTTCATTATGCCTACTACCTAGCTTATTGAAATATTAAAGGCTATGGTCCTGGGCTGGTCAAGGTGGCTCACACCTGTAATTCTAGTACTCTGGGAGGCCAAGGTGGCGGGGGAGATCGCTTGGGGTCAGGAGTTCGAGACCAACCTGAGCAAGAGCAAGACCCCATCTCTATTAAAAATCAAAAAAATTATCCGAGCGTGGTGGCACTTGCCTGTAGTCCCAGCTACCCTGTGCCTGAGGCAGGAGGATCACTTAAGCCCAGGAGTTTGAGGTTGCTGTGAGCTAGGCTGATGCCATGGCACGCTAACCTGGGTGACAGAGTGAGACTCTGTCTCAAAAAAAAAAAAGGCTATGGTCCTGGTAGGGAGGTAGAGTCCTTAATGGATAAGGCCACACGCATTAGAGTTAGTGAAATCCGGGTTCAAATCCTGGCTCAGACATTTCTTAGCCAATGACCTGGAGCAAGTCACTCTACCTCTCTAAGCTTCAGTTTCCTCATCTGTAAAGTGGGGATAATAGTGAGGAAATGATATATAAGAAGACATAACACGGGCAGAGAAAGGAGTGGGCGGGCAGGAGATGAGGGCCTGAGGGTGGCAGAGCTGGCTGTAGAGCAAGTGCCCTTTCATGGGGACCGCCTTTTGACTCCCTTTCCCTCTGGTCTTTCTTTCCTCGAACATCTTTTCGAAAGTCACCATTTGGCTGGTCCAATGGTAATGAGTTATCTCACTTGATTGTTCACAGTCAGTTACAGACTGAACTCCTTGTTCTACTACTTTCCCTCCTTTTCACTTCTACACTCGACTAGTCTTAAAAATAAAAGAAAAGAAAAGAAAAAAAAAACAAAAAAAAAAAGTCACCATCTTAACAACAGTCATGTCAACATATGACCTTAATAAATTCTCAAAAAATCCCATCACTTTGGGGGAATATGTTCAGACAGCTACACTTCTAAGCTGTATTCTTCTAATTCTGGTACGTATCATGCATCATATATATTGTTCCTTTAATTCCACATCATGATTCAGAAGGAAATACCAAGGCCCAGAGTGGCTCAGTGAGCAGGTCCACTAAGATGGGAAGTGTGGTCTCTTACCTCCTGGGCTTTCTATTCAAACTCCCAAGACCTCTTGGTTCCCTAGCTCAGGGTAATCCGGGTCAACCATGTTCCTGCTTTTGGCCAAGTACTGCTGGGGCACTCCAAGGGAAGGCTGAGGATGAAACCAGGCCCAATTAATAGATTATTACAGGACTCTCTAATTATCCTGAAGTACAGGGGCTCTTTATGAAGGAATCAAATTAGAAAGCAGACCATTAAACCCAGACACATACATGCAGGGATCCAGCTGAGCAGTCTCCATCTTGATCCCCACCATGGGCAGCTTCATGGAAACATCTGGGGCAGCAGATGCAGCCTGCGACACGTGGTGCTGGTGGCTCTGAAGGCAGAGGTTGTCACTTGATTACTGCATTCATCCATCCATCCATTCATTCATTCATTTAATCAATATACCATATAGCTAATTGGGTCCACGGGGTCTATAAGAGAAAGCCAAATTAAGCAGAAACCCTTAAGAAGCTGATACCAAAATGCTCTTGCTCTCGCTCTCTTTCCCCCCTCTCTCTTTCTCCCCTCCCACACACATTTGAACATAATCACACACACATTTATGAGTAAAAGTGTGGGGCATAAAGAGAAGAGAAAATGGGTACATATTCAATTCTCCCCACCCCTAATTTCTCAGGGAAAATTTTTCTATTTGTATAAATTTGGGGGCACATGTGCAATTTTGTTACATGCAAGGGTAGCAGCCAAGTCAGGGCTTTTAGGGTGTTCATCACTCAAATGACATACATTGTACCCATCAACTAATTTCTCATCTTCTTCCACCTCCTCGCCCCCAGGAAAAATTATTCAACAATACAGAGAAGTATATAAAATGAAACTAATTGAACTGCATACTTAAAATTGATGAATTTTCTTGAATGTAAATTATACCTCAATAAACCTGAATTTTAAAAAAAGTATGTATACAATACATAGCCGGGCACAGTGATGCTCATCTGTAGTCCCCTGCTACTCAGGTGGCTGAGGTGGGAGGATCTCTTGAGCCCAGGAGTTCGAGGCCAGCCTGGGCAACACAGTGAGACTTTGTCTCTATCTGGGCACAGTGGCCATGCCTATGTCCCAGTGACTCCAGAGGCTGAAGCAGGAGGATTGCTTGAGCTCAGGAGTTTGAGGCTGTAGAGAGCTATGATGGCGCCATCTAGGACAACAAAGCAAGATTCCATCTCAAAAAAACCAGAAGCATATATACACAAAAATGAATGCAAAGGGGACCATAGGCCTAAATGGAAGAGCTGAACTATGAAACTCTTAGAAGAAAATATAGGAGCAAATCTTTGTGATCTTGAATTAGGTAGTGGTTTCCTAGATAAGACACCAAAAGTACACAAGTGATAAAGTAGAAGATTGACAAGTTGAATTTTATCAAAATTAAAAACATTTGTGCTTCAAAGGACACCATCAAGAAAGTGTCCCACAGACACTGGGAGAATATATTTGCAAATTATATATCTGAAAAGCAATTTACACCTAGAATATAAAGAGCTTTTTCAACTCAGTTAAAAATGAGCAAAGGATCTGAATAGACATTTTTGCAAAGAAGATATACAAATGCCCAATAAGCCATTCATGGAAAGATGTTCAACATTATTAGTCATTAGGGAAATGTAAATCGACACTACACTGAGATACCATGTCACACCACCAGAATGGATGTAATCAAAGAGGCAGACGATAGCGAGTGTAGGGGGAAGTTGTGGACAAATTGGAGCCCTCACGTATTGCTAGAGGGAATGTAAAATGGTGTAGCACTTTGGAAAACAGTTTGGCAGTTCCTCAAAAGGTTAAACCTAGAGTTACCATATGACCCAGCAATTTCACTTCTAGGTACATACCCAAGAGAAATGAAAAACACGTGTCCACATAAAAAATCTGGACAGGAATGTTCATAGCAGCCTTATTCATAATAGCCCCAAAGTGGAAACAACCCAAATGTCCATCAACAGACAATTAAATAAACACATTTTGGTATACCCATCAATGGAATACTATTTGGCAACAGAAAGAAATGCAGTAGTGATACATGCTACAGCATGGATGAGCCTCAAAAACATTATGCTAGGGAAGCCCTCGGCCTTAAGTCTTGAGGGCAGGCCTCGTGCTGCTTGGTGTTACCCCAGGTTCAAGCCTCAGTCCTGGAAAAGTGAAGAACAGAAGGGTGGTGGGGTTGTGAGAAGGAGCCCGGCGGCGCTGCTTTGTCCAGCTGGGGCGTGAGCGCAGCGCTGAGCAGTGGCTGTGGCCTGGGCGGTGACCCTGGCTGACCCTCCACAGGGCGGCTGCGCTGCCGCCTCTTGCAGTTTTCCATGTGTCTTTCCCCGCCCGGGACCCACGCTCCTGTCGCGCACCGTCTGGAGGATATGTGTGTGTGGAGGCCCGAGGTCGCGAATCCATGCGTGGGAAGCCAGGAGCGGTGCCTCAAGCCTGTACTCCAACTGCTCGGGAGGGTCGCTTGGGCTCATGAATTTGGGACCAGCATGGACAACACAGCAAGACTCTTATCTCAAAAAAAAAAAAGGCTGGAGACCTAGGCCTAGGAAGCTTTCTGTAGTCTAACCTACTATCCAAAACTAGAGGCGAGTCCAAGGCATGGGAAATTTGCGGGAATAAAATACTCTACAGCCGCCAAAAATAACATTAATTACTGGGTAATGGGAATAAAAGTGATTCTTTAAAAAAAATTATGCTAAATAACAGAAGCATGTCATAAAAGATGACATACTGTATGATTCAATTTATATGAAATGTCCAGAATAGGCAGATCCATAGAGACAGAAAGTAGGTTAGTGTTTGCCTAGGGATGGGAAGTGGAGGAAATAGGGGGTCACTGCTAATGGCTGACTACTCTTTGGGGTAATAAAAATGTTCTAAAATCAATTATGATGATGGCTGCATAACAGTAAATAAACTAAAACCCATTAAATTGTATACTTGCAATGAGAGACATTTATGATATGTAAATTTATCAATAAAGTTTTTTTAAAAGTGCATATTTGTCAAAATTCATAGAATTCTACATCTAAAAAAAGGTGTGTTTTACTACATGCAAATTATACCTCAATTTAAAAAATTTTAAATACTCACAAAAAAGTATATAAAATGAGCTCTGGAAGTTTTAAAAAATAAATTATGGTTCCATAATTATAGTTTCATTTAGTGTAAAAATGGTAAATTTTCCATTAAGAAAAGGAAAGCAAAGAGAAGCCATGATCACTTTGGTTTAAATTTTATTTATTGTCTGTCTCTGACAATAAAATGTCAGTTTTTGTGTACCCAGCATTGTGCCTGCTTCATAGAAAATGCTTCAAGAACATTTGTGGAAAGAGGGAAAAATGGACAGAACCGTGATGTCTCAAACCCACCATCTCCTGAAGATGCCCATAGGGGCCACTTTCAAGTACTTTTTATTATTATTATTGTTGTGAAATACACATCAGATGAATGTTAACATCTTAACCATATTTAAGCATACGGTTCAGTAGCGTTAAGTATATTCACATTGTCATATGACCAATCTCCACAATTCTTTTCTCCTTCCAAAACTGAAACTTCGTACCCATTAAACAACTTCCCATTGCCCCCTTCCCTGACAACTACCACTCTACTTTCTGTCTCTATGGATGTGACTTCTCTAGGTAACCCATACAAGTGGAATCCTACAGTACTTATCTTTTTTTTTGTTTGTTTTTTTGAGACAGAGTCTCACTGTGTTGCCCGGGCTAGAGTGCCATGGCGTCATCCCAACTCACAGTAACCTCAAACTCCTGGGCTCAAGCGATCCTCCTGCCTCAGCCTCCCGAGTAGCTGGGACTACAGGCATGCGCCACCATGCCCGGCTAATTTTTTCCATATATTTTTTTTTTAGTTGTCCAATTAATTTCTTTCTAATTTTAGTAGGGACGGGGTCTCGCTTTTGTTCAGGCTGGTTTCGAACTCTTGAGCTCAAACAATCCGCCCGCCTCGGCCTCCCGGAGAGCTAGGATTACAGGCGTGAGCCACCGCGCCCGGCCAGATTCACACTTTATAATGCTGCAGCATCGAAACCTATCTGTGGGCCCAAATGCGGTCAGTAGACTGGCCAGCTCGTGACCTCAACGATACAGAAACCGAACGAAACCTGCAGTTTTGGAAGGTGAGAAAGAACAAGGTCTGCCTTTTCGGCCTCTGGGCCCCACAAGGAGGCCTCAGCATGAATGGCGCCCACACCCGGCAGCTCCCTGACCACGTGTCCACAGCCTCCCAACCCTGCGCAGGGCAGATGCTCAGCTGAGGAGGGCGCTGCTCTTCCTGTCCCTTCCCTGGGCGTGGAGAGACATGGGGCACAGAGCGGGACCCATTCCTGACCCCTCCGCGTTCCACATGCAGAGCCCAAGGCCACGAAACCCCCACACATCCTCCCGCCCCTGACCTTGCACGTGTCTCTGGATGTTGTCCACCAGGGTCTTGATGGAGTTGGGGAGGTTCCAGGGGTCCTCCTGGATGCTGATCTGGATCAAGCTCCGGCCACGGATCGTACACTCTTCTTTCTGTTTGAACTCTGGGGCAGGAGAGTGGCATGAGGGCCAGGGAAGGGACGGAGGCAGCTTTGGAGAAAGGTGGCACAAAGGCCTCTGTCCCATCAGATTCCAAAGCTCATAATCCCAGGTCAAGGGAGCTGGCAGGACTCCTGGGTGTCATCTGGTCATAAGTGTGTTGCTACTTCATGGTACCACGCCCATGGCAGACACCGGTAATCAGTCTCAGGACTCCTTCCTGCCGGTCTAAGGCTGGGACTCTGCACAGCTACACGCAAGCCAGCACAGACCCCACGGACCAGTCACGGCATTCTCGTCTCCTAAGCCTGGGTGCTGTAGCCACAGAAGGATGCTGGGTACTACCTCCTCGTAGCCACAACCAATCGAGCAGGCACGTGAGTTGTAACCCAGTCTAACGCTCTCCCTACACAGAGGAGGAAGCCCAGGCACAGAGTGGGAAAGTGACTTGCCCAAAATTCACAGCTGGGAAATGACAGAGCTCAGATTTGACTCTGGCCCCAGCAGGATGATTCGAAAGCCAAGCAGACAACAGGCCCCTGTTCCCTTGGCCTCTTCCCTGCTACAACGTGCCAGTTTCTGAGACAGCTGTGGTTTTGATTCCTCCAGGTTTGCCGTTTCTGCTTTCTGAGGTCCATCCCTGAGAGATGATCCTAAGACAGCAGGACGGGCAGCTCAGCTAGGGGCACCCCAACTGCTTACCACTTCCTACCCTTACTTAGGGGCACCTGTCCATTTGCATTCCCGTATCTCCTACATCCTGAGAGCTCCTGAGGTCAGGGCAGTGTCAGAGTCATCTCAGGGTCCCTGTGCCCAGCACAAGGCCTGCCAAAAGCTGGTTCTCGGGAATTACTTACTGGATGCATGGATGAGAAGGTGGGTGGACAGGTGGGTATATAGATGAGTGAGTGGGTGGGTGGATGGATCAGTGGGTGGATGGATAGATGAGGGGTGACGGGGTGGGTGGGTGGATGGATGGATGGACAGATGGGAGGTGGGTAGACAGGTCGGTGGGTAAATGGGAGGAAAGGCAGGCGGAAGGACACAAGAAATTTCAATTCTTTCTCTCTCAGTCATTTCAAGAAGAAAGTCTCAACATGGTGCTGGAAAGCCCTTAACACTTCTTTAATTCACAAATCTCTCCTTAAATAAAGAACAAAGAGCCTTTCTTTGGCAGGCATGTAACCACGGTTTAATGACATCTTTTGTTGTTTCCATTGAATTTATCGTCATGGTTTATCATCAGTTTGTGGCATGTTATTCTGGCTTTCCATATATACGGAGTTTAATTAGGTCTTTTCAAAAACTAAATTTTTAAAAGAGAGATACTTTTTCTAAAAAAAAAAGTTATGTCAATAATGAAACAGGCACCAAACGAGCGTGGTTAGACCGTGAAGGCGCAAGTAGCTCTGCGAATGCGGCTAAAGCGGTGACGGGCTCGGTGTCTGAGGTTGGCGCCCCAGCCCTTCCCCACCGACAGGCAGGCCCAGGGGTCCACCGACTTTCTCGGTAACACTCAGACAGTAGCCATTTTAGACTTTGCAGGGCCTGTGGTCTCTGTCACATATTCTTCTTTATGTTTTTGCTTGTTTTCTTTTGACAGCCCTTTAAAAACAACCACCACGAAACAATCCTTAGCTCAGAGTCTGTACGTGGGCTGATGTGGCCCAGGGGGACGAGCCCGCAGCCATTCAGCAAGAGAGGGACAGAGCTGAGCGTCCGGCCCTGGTCCAGCGCCCTCTCCCTGTCGGAAGCTGGGTGCCTGCTCACCTTGCAAGCTGTGGTCCATGGGGAAATGCTTGGTCTCTTCGAAAGCTCTGCTCATCACTGGCCCCTTGAGGAGTGCGTTGATGGAGTCCACCTGGGCAGCAAGAGGATCTGGGTCAGCGTGGGCCTCGTGGCCCTCCAGATTGCAGGGACCTGTGACCCGCGGCCCCTGCTCCAGCCCCTGGGTCACGGGATCTCACCAGGGGTGACAGAAGGAACCAAAGGTCACACAGGGGTGGGGCAAAGGTCCTACCTGGTTAAAGAGATGTTCCAGGCAGCCGTGAAGCTTGTCCTGCTTGTCCGACGGGATCCGCATGTCACAGGGCAGCTCATCCCCTGGCGGGACAGAGAAGCCGTGGCCATCAGCCATCCCTGCCCCGCCCCCACCTCTAAACCTCCTAACCTTTCCCAGGAAGGCAATGCAGCTACAGGGCTCTAAACCCACAGGGAATCTAGAGTCCGAAGATGTGGGTCCTGGTTGTGAGTCACTAGGCAAATCATCTGACCTCTCTGAGCGTCAGTTTCTTCATCTGCAAAATGGGCAACAGGCCCTCAAGCATTACAAGGCGTAAGGCACTGGCATTATGTCCATTCTGCAAATGAGGACACTGGGAAGCAGAGAGGACCTGGACCCAAGTCTCCCGGTGCACCGCCCAGCTGGTTCAGTGAAATCGGCTGCCGCACAGGTCAGCTCCTTCCCTGAACCTCCCCAGGACCGTGACTGCGGCTGAATATCGCATGTGATGAAAGTTATCTGAAGTTCAGTATCTTCCATTTTACTTAAGTTTCTTTTTCTTCTGTTAAATTCAAGCATAATTAAACTTAAATTTTTAAGCACGAACTACCGCTGGAAGGACACACAAGACAATAGTGACAGCGGGAACAGTGGTGACAGCCTGAGAACCAGGAGGCTGGAGCAGACTTGTCACCCACAGTGCCCCCTCTCGTGCCTTTTCATTATGAAGCCTGTGGGCACACGACCTGCTCAAAATGAAGTGTTTTAAAGTCTGAAGTGATAAACAAAACTAAAAAATTTCAGGCTTTCGGTAAAAGGCGCAAGTAGAGTATGATCTAATTTATGAAACGGTGTTTGTGTCTGTCCGTCCAGCCATCCACCATCCACCCACGTGCCCATCTCATCGATGACACCTCCGAATACTGGCCACGGTCATTTCTGAGGGAGATGAGATTTTTTTTTTTTTTGAGACAGAATCTCACTCTACTGCCTCGAGTAGAGTGCCGTGGCGTCAGCCTAGCTCACAGCAACCTCAAACTCTTGGGCTCAAGCGATCCTCCTGCCTCAGCCTCCCGAGTAGCTGGGACTACAGGCATGCGCCACCATGCCCGGCTAATTTTTTCTATATATTTTTAGTTGTCCAATTGATTTCTATTTT